>SSHR01002565.1:0-12875 GCA_006518225.1 Fusarium neocosmosporiellum
GGCTAGACTGTAAGCTAGCTTTGATTGTGTTACGTAATATATAGCCCTCTGATTGGCCGAGCACAGCCCCTTTTGTGGGGTGCTCTGTGGCACATAAAACCGGCTTTCAGCCACTTTCCTATGTAGAAGAACAAGGCTCTTTATTATCCTCTTCAGTATGCTCGGTTGGTGCAAAATAGCTGTTAGTCTCAGTATAGCTGGTCGCACCCTGGACTGGCGTGGCAGAGACGCGACTGCCCAGAAGGCTGGCAGCAAAATAATCGGTTTCCTCCCTCACAAGTCCATGCTCGTCAAAAAACTTGGCGATCTGGTAGGCCGAGAGTGTAGCATAAGCCTCTGGATTTGCTGCATACTGGGAAACGTCCATAGCGATGGAGTTGGGACCATCAGTACAGGGTACCTGATATACAAGATGAGACTGAGCCCCCGGCCCCGAGATCGACAGAATCGAATCTCGACCTCGGAGCAAACTGGCACGTGTCGGTAAAACATCGGGAAGCACGATGGTCTCAGGGACATGGTAACTTGGACCTTGGCTTAGTAGATACAACCTGATTGAACCTCCACTCGATACTCCCCGGTCCCAATCGCCGCCTCGAAAAAGCTGCCAGTATTTGATATAGCCTCGTTTGGATCTCACCGCGAGACGAAAAATCTCGTCCTCTCTTGCCCGCTGACAGCTGTCGGCCCATATGATGCGTTTGGGGGCATGCCAATTCACTCCCGAGATCCCAGCCCACTTTCGCTCCCACATCTCAATATGGCATCCAGGCTATATCCGGGGCGAAGACACAATGTTCTCGCTTCCACGACTAGACGTCATTGATGCCGAGGACGAAAACGATGATGACTCCGATACTGTCTACGGGCCGGCGCGAGGGGCGAGGCGCGGAGTTCACTATGAGACCGTCCTGTTGGCCTGCCGGATTATCACGGGCAATTCCTTTGATACTGCCTATCTGAGTTATGATCGCAATGGTTATGACAGAATTCGCATGTCCTAGGATGGTATCCTAATGCGCAGCCATTACTGGCTTCATGTCCCCCAAGGTACGCCTGCTTATGTTCAATCACTGAATGATCCATCTCATCCATGTCCTTCCGGATCATACTAATAGTCCAATCAACCAGGCAACGGAGGCGACACCACATCATATGCGGTGACTCCTAATTTCCGAGAATGGCGCTTTCCACCATCTCTTCCTCGAAGCTGGCAATCTCTGGCACCAACCCGACTTGACCCTCAATCGAGCTGCATCATCTCCGGCTCTCGGATGATCGATGTTGCCCATGTTATTCCTTGAGCCCAGGAGCAATGGTACACAGACAACGCCATGTTTGACTACACGATAGGTGCAAGATCTGTCGGAAATAGTGACGAGAATATCTGTCGACTCCGACCAGATCTGCATCGAGTCTTCGACAACCGGGCCTTTGCTCTGGTACCCAAGCGGGATGGCGATGGACAGTGGCATCTGGTGGTGCATTTCTTCTCCACCTTCAAGGACGTCTGGGACACAGCCCTTGACACCCACAACCGGAGGGCCCATAGTCTCGAGGCCGTGGCAGTAGAGTTTCTGTTCGCCAGGTTCGCCCTCACAGTTTTCGCTTGCATCAAAGACTTTATCCTCAGGGGCAAGGAGCTCAAGATTGCAATTACGCAGCGTGCCGAAGACGCCAGTGGGTGCCCGGCCTGGATTACCAGCGTTGTAAGGATGGATCGCGCGCAACGAAAGGAGTTGTACGGAGGAGGGGGTTCGCGAGGTTCAAGCGCAACTAAGCGGTCCAGGAATACAGAGTCGCAGGCTGGAGAGAGTGACGATGGGATATCCAGACGATCCATCAACGACGAGCTGGAAGATGAAGACTTGGAGGAAAGCAAGGGTAGGTCCCGCGTGAGGTCGTGGATTCTTGCGAACGCAGCTGAAGCAGAGCACTGTGACGAGAGCAAGGCAAAACGGCAGCGATTGAACGACTGTGCGTCACCACCGCCTTTGATGACTTCTTTTGCTTCGGGGACCCCATTAAAACTCGAGACTGATGAACCAAAGAGTGCGGGATCTGGCATTCCCGGAGAATATGAGTACACAAAGGATCATGTTGGCCGTTCCCTTCCTAAAGGGGGAAATGGGTCTACTGTTATATTTGAAGACGGCAAAGCACAGTCCTAGTACTACTTTTCTCAATCCATGTCCAGTAGGGATGAAGTGCATATTCCTGTTGATCGGGGGACTGTAGGTGCCGAATGCCAAGTTTCTCGCCGCCCATCGTTAAATCACCTCGGAATCAAGGCTCCATAAAACGACTTCGTGGAGGCTGAATTTCGCGTAGTACTGAGCCGGCGGGTCGTGGGTTGAGTCTCCATGTCTCCGTCAACGGTGCTTCACCGTGCTTGAGGGTCCCTTCGTGAGGTTGCTCCAATCGTTATCTTATCATTACGGATGGGGACGTGCGAAATATGTAGCAAACGAGGGTGTGATGTGATGTAAGAAGACATGATCTGCTGCTAATTTTCTCCTCCATGACTCTCCCTTCCTTTTCTCCTTATGCCACCCTGTCACAGTGTACACACTACCATCGTCGCTTTACAGAGTCCTTCCAACTATGTCTATTAAGATTCTCAAGCACAACGAGCTTTTCAAATGGGTCGATGACAGAGTCAAATTTGACCATGTCCAATTCATCATCGAACAGGACGGAAAGTTCTACGTTGGCTATTCCAGGAATAGGAGGGAGCAACCGACTGCGCTATCTCATCTTGAAACCATTCAAGAAATCCTTATCAAACAAAGAGGTCCAAAGTTTCAGCCGCACTGGGCCACCGCCACCGTGCTGCCAACTAGCGACAACTACATAAAGCAGCCCGCCCTTGACGATTATCTCAAGCTCGATCTGGAAGAACAAATCAAGCATGAGGTCGAAGTCTGTGAAGTAATCAAGGGACACCCACATTCTGCCTTGGCTGTCTATTATGGTTGTGTCGTGGTTGACGACAGAGTTTCGGGGTTAGTCTTGAAGAGATATAAGGAAACGCTCGTCGAACGAGTGAATCCGGGACGGCTGTCAAAAATCGACTTCATTGCAAGCGGTCGGCCACTTGTGCAAGATAGTATGAGAGCGTGGCTTGGCTTGATTCACGACGCACTTGGGCATTTGCACTCTTTGGGCTTTGTTCACAACGATATTACCCCTGGGAACATCATGTTAGACGACAACGATTTGCCTCTCATTATCGATTTTGGTAGCTGCTGCCGAGTTGGAGAGTCATTGCAGGACAGAAAGAGGACATACGAATGAACCGATAAGAATGTTACTCATGCTGACCCGAGTAGTGACTTCAAAGCTCTGAGAGAGCTGGAATATTTGGGTCGGCTAAGGATTTGCAGTTCTGACTATAGTTGGGCGTGAGAAGAATAATAGCAGAAAATGGGAAGCACGAGACATTTCATCGGGATATCTCACGTAGCTGATGAGGAGGATGCGCATAGCTCGGAGCTTTTCGTTTAGTAGTCTAGGAAAACTCCCTATTTACTAATTTCCTTCTGCAAATCAACCAGCCTCGACCTGAGTGCCCTTGCCTTATCCATATCAACGTGCTGCCACACCGCTGTGAGTGTCCCAAGCAGTTCCAGCTCTTCTTTCGGATCAGTCGTGAAAGGGCGGAGCTTGTTGAGCAGGTCGATAGCCTCCTGGTACTGGTGGCTTTCCTGGTAGGCTTCTGCCAGAGCAATCGCCAGCTTTCTCTGCGATGGAAGTCGCTCAGGGTGGTTTTCGGCATCCAGGATCTTTTCTCGGAGTTTGATCTCCTCTGTCAACTGCCCGTTGACAGCCAGGGTGCGCACGAGCTCTATCCTGTGTGCAGTCCAGCCCGGATGGTCCTCGATGAGACCCGCGGGCTCTGCCTTTTCGATTTCCGCGAACACCTTGGCCGCTTCTTTGTGCTTGTTCAATGCTATGAAAGCCTTTGCGAGCTCGAGCGCGAGGTTCAAGATGAGCAGAAGCGCATCGCCCACCTCGGGGGTCATTGTATTGGGCTTTTTGCCCATCAGTCGCTGGCCAAGGCTGAGCCGGTTCTTGGTCAAGAATTGCTGAAGAGGTTTGACCTCCTGGAGCATGTCGACCACTAGATGGGAATGCTTGTTTCCTGCGTAGGCCTTTGCGAGCTCGAGCTGTGATTCGAGCCGCTTTGGGCTGTTTTCGCTCAGACGAAGTCCCCTCCAATCAAAAGCTTCTTTCAGGTAGACAACGGCAGAGTCTGCCTCACCGTTGATAAGCAGACCCCGACCAATTAAGAAAGCAACATCAAAAGTAGCCTCGTCTTCCTGATTCATAAGACCGTTGCTATTGGAATATAGTTTGTGGAGATGACTCACATACTGTTCCCAATCATTACGATTCATGGTATTGCCGCCGGCAAAGTTTGTGGCAACATGACGGATCGCCTTGAGGATGGTTTCTTTCCCACGTTCGGCTTGTTGAATGCCCATCTGGGTCAGATAGTGGAGCAGGGGATGCATTTCGAGATGGTTGGCCCCTCCAATCTTCACCAGGCGATATCTGACCAACTTGTCGATTGTGTTGTCCAATGACCCAGACTCAGGCTCCGGCAGCAGCGACTTTGGGATGTTTGCAGGCTGGATCCACGATATGAACGCCAGCAGATCCCAGGCAGCCTTGTCAGTGCGCGAGATGTGGTGGAATGACACAAACCACGCCCTGACCGTTGCACCATGAGATTCCAAGGCCTCGGGGAACTCGCGCTTCACATATTCCACCATAGCGTTCGCTTCCGTGCTGTCCAGTATCCGGATGTAGTCTCTAGTCGACATGGTCCTCTGGCATGTGTAGGCTTCGGCCAGTTGGATTGCCAAGCGACAGTTGTCGAGCTTGCGTAGTAGTTCCTCCGGGGCTTCGCCTGGGCGGCTCGGCAATCTCTCCCAGAATCTCCTTGCATCTTCTGGCTCCATCTTGATCAGGTCATCTTTGTCTGGATCTTCCAGGCGATCCAGTATTAATGGGACACCGTACAGAAATCCGCGCTGACTCTGCTTCTGTGCCTTGAGCGCCTCGCGTGACCACGAGTTGTTGATGCTCATCCACTCATCCGACAAGTCATCTAAGACAAAGGGCTTGGTCAAACGCCCCGGGTCTCCCCAGCGGTTCTTCAACATCAAACCCATCAGCAGCCGGGAGAAGTCCTGACAGTTGTTGTCCAAGAGGTGATAAGCTGCCACTGTATTGAGCTCACGTACAGTCTTTGCTCGGTCGCTGGGTAGCAGTTTTGCCGTCTGAAGTCTCCACGGCCTCACCACGTACTCTTGAAGGACAAACTGTGCTGCTCTTCTGTTAGTCAAAACTGTGCAGATGCATTTGCGGGCCGTACATACCTGCTAGCACAAATTCGGGCCAGCTGAAGTACATGTCCTGTTCTTGATACAGTTCCTCGGTTGAATGATCGCGCTCATGGTGGCTTGACGCAGCTGGCCTGCGAACAAAGACAATTTCATCGGGCTGAACATCCTGCTTGAATTCGGGGTTCCCCTTGGCTTGCCAGACAGCTTCAAGTTGGAGGGCCTCAACGGACTCGCTGGTCCAGTTGCTCCCATAGACTCTGTATATATCTTGTGGGAAGTCAATCTGCCAAATCAACATGTCAGAGTACGTAACAAGGGCAGTTCTTAAGGGAGTTTCGCCTACTTCCAGCTCCTTTTGGTCATCTCGACGGATGTAGACCCCCCAGTGAGCCAGCCTGTCGATGCTGACGACGGTTGGGAAATGCAAACAAGCTATCCCAACCTTCCACTTGGATCGACACCAACGATTTCTCTCTGTAGGTGAGTACTCAGTGCCGACCGAACCGTAAGTATCCTTGACCAGCTGCTCAAAGACGTACTTGCCGTCATCAACTCGATAGTTGAATTCAGCTCGACGTGCTTTTTTGGAAGGCCCGAGCAGGTTTGAATACCCGAACAAGGAGCCAGTCATTGTAGATGGAAGATGCAATTGGAATTGTGGGATCGCTTGGATTTGGGCTTCGATGCAAGTTGCCGTGTGATTTTAGGTAGTGAGAAAGACTTATGTAGGTATAGAAATAAAGTACGCGAATCAAGAGCTTAAGTACCTAAGATCAGGTGAAGGTGGACATGATATGGCAGAAGAGGGGCGAAGCAAGCCTCTGGCCTGGTAATGGATGGTTGGCGCTCGGTGAGTGTGACAAGTGTGACAATGGGCCGCGAGCCCAGGATCTGTACAAATAGCATTGATACAAAGAGAGCCTTGGTTACCGAGGGCTGAAAGATTGGGCCGCAGCCTGCCTGGTGGCGGTCGCCACTCGGCTGAAGGGGGGGAGGTGTCGCGGAGTTGGGCGTGTTTGTGCCAAGCGACCCAGCCTCCTAGGGCGAGCAACAAGATCTACATCACTGATGGGAACCTCTCAAAGCGGCTTCTAACGACTGATTCCACGTCGCCGTGTCGTGTCCATGGCAGCTGGGCCGCTGAAGAATGTTTGGAGCTTTCGGGTTATCCGAATGAAAACATACCTGGCGTAGGCCACAGCCTGCTTGCTCACGCACTGCCTCATGCATGCTTAGCCTCACTCGTCCGCCTCATTCTCTCTCGACTGCAGGCGCCATGTCTCAGCACAGCGTTACCACAGGGTAAGCGGCAGGGCCAAGGAGGTGATCGGGGCTGTAGTAGGTAGTCAGCGGCACTTCCAACACTCGAGGCCAGGCCGCAAGGCTCTGTGTGGATGTGAGAAGATGATGGATGTTTACGAGCATGGAGCTTCCATGTCTAAGTTAGGTACTAGAACCTATATGTGCTATCCGGCCTCGCCTTTGAACCAGAACCGAATCTACAAAACGGGCCATCCGGGATAGATCCTCGCAATTGGAATTCACGTTGGTGTACAAAATGTGATTGTAATTGTTCACGTGGGGCTCTTCGTATAGGTAGGTGCCTTGTGAACATAGCCACCACTTGCAAATGCAAGTCTTAGTTGCATATGTATCTCAATGCTAGCCAGCCATGGGACACGCGCGTCGTCCGGCAATTGGTTACGCCAGTCTCCTCGAGTAGACCGCACCGCATCGCACCGCCCAGGCCATCGAAGCCGGTCGTACAGAAAGACGAAGCGGGCTGGGGAATAAAGGACATGTGCTGAGACAGTCCTCGAAAGCCTCGCCTTTGGCTATTGAATCAGGTAGCGGTCTCGCAGTCCCGTGCCATGGTAACGATTGACGCATGATGGATGCTGTGAAAAAGGTCTTCCCATTTCACTTGGCCGCATGGCAAGTTGCGACAACCGTCATCGACGCAGCCGTCAACGAGCCAAACGAATTTGACAGCGATCGCATGATTCAACAATGGCGTGCAGCCATGCTAGCCCAACTCTCCAACGTCGAGATCATTGTAAGAAACCTGAAAGCCGACGAACGAGCCATCTGACATGGTTCCCCAAGGGAGCCATTATGAGTGCCACCATCGTTGGCGCCTTCACGTGGTCTTCTCTCGAGAGACTCTCCCCCGTGGCCGATACCATGGTTCGTACCCTCTGGTACAGCAGCTTGGTACTGGGTGTTGGTGCCGTTGCCATGAGCTTGCAGCAGAGTGTCTTTTTAATGCGCATCGGATGCTTACCCCAGGCGAACGCCATGTGCCGGCGCATGCTCTCGCGTGATATAGGCCTAGGCCAGCGTCTTCCACGCTGGGACCAGGTGATTCTCTGGCAGACTGCGGTAGGCTTGCTTGAGTTTAGCATATACACGTGGCTGGCCGGGTTCATCGCCTTCATTGGAGACACAACTTACATTGGATTATCGAGTCCTGGCAAGGGAAATCAAGTGGTTGGTGATACCATACAGGCTCGTTTACGAAAGATAGATAAGTTGACGTGCGTTATATAGGTTGCGGGCTTTTGTTCTGTCGCGGTTATCGCGACACTGACTACATACATCTTCAGCATGCTTCGACTGTGGCACATGGCAGGGCGTGATTTATCGCGGTTTTCATAGCAATACAAGTACTTATCATTGATTCATGAGCGTCTTGAAGAGAAGGTCAGCCATAATGCCAAAGAACACGGGATATAACCCAATGATGGCATCAGAAGCCACGGTGGGGGTTTTATCAAAGACACTAGAATGACCAAGGGGTAAACACAATTGCATATATTGAAGATGACGGCTATCGTCTTCCTTTAAACATTTATCTACAACGGCAGTGGCAATTGTCCCAACAACCGACGACCCCAGCCCATAACACCAGGCATCGTGCAGCCCCATTTTCGGCTATGCCCACCCATGATACGGAGTAGGTGGTTATCCCCACGGTGCAAGGCGGGGAGATAGAGGAAAGCTAGGATAACCCTCAGATCCGAGCACTTTGGAACGCTTTGCGGGGGATGTTGGAGATGTGGAGAGGTTTGTACGCAATCCGATAGGTTCAACATGTTCCGGCGCCAACGGAGCTGACAATGGGAACTTGACCGAGTCTTTCATACCGGCCCCGGTGTTAAAGAGTTTCCCAGAAGCGTAGGTTTCGAGGCCGAAGGGTGTTTGTCCAAGTGATCATGACACTGATTGTTGCAGATTATAACAGACCTTCAACGAGTCCCAGGTTCGTGCTTGTTCACAACTCCTCGAGATCTCCTCTACAGCCGATCAAAACTGCCTCTTTCTACTCTCACTGTGACTTCCGAGGCTACCAAAGACGGCCAGAATCTCAATACGTTGGGCGTGCAGCCCTTCTATTGGCGAAAAGGCCTGGATCCCAAGGAGGGCAAACATCCTGGCCTCCGAACTAACCAGACCGAGATCGCGGATGGCATGGAGATCACCTGGGATATGCCTGTCCCCATGCGCAATGGTGTCAAGATATATGCCGACATCTTCCGCCCCGAAAGCGCAAAGGACAAGCTTCCCATCATCCTCACCTTCAGTCCCCATGGCAAGCATGGACCCAAGACATTCGCCATGTTCCCCGGCGCTGGAGTTCCCGACAACTGGGTCTCAAAGTATGCAGACTTGGAGGGAGTCGACCATATCACCAGGACCAAGAAGAGCTACATCGTCGTCAATAGCGACAGCCATGGATCTTAGGGGTCAGAGGGTAACGTGGAGATCTTCAGCAAGCAAGAGAGCAAGGATGGACACGACCTGATTGAATGGCTGGGCACATAGCCATTGTCCAATGACAAGGTCGGCATGGTCGGGGTCTCGTGTCTTGCCATTATCGATTTATGAGCCGCCTCTAAGCCTCCGCACCTTGCCTGCTTCATGCCCTGGGAAGGCTTCACGGCCCTTTACCGGGACTATAGTCACCACAGCGGGATCCCCGAGACCAAGTTCATGGATTTTACCATGTGATCCTGCCGTTGTGGCCCCAACTTTGTGGAGGATTGGATCAAGACTCTTCGTTTGAGGACTGTATGAACCGTGTCCCGTTGGACCAACTCTCCGATATTTAGAGGAATTCCGTCACTGGGAGGCCCTGAGGTCGCAAATTGATTTCGGTCCAGAAATATCGACAGTCAAGGTTGACCTTGGCCATGAAACATACAGCAGCATCATTTCTTCAATGAGCTAAGCAAATGGGAATTCTATGAAACATTCTATGAAACATTCTACCGTCTCATTGCTAAAACTTACTCTGCGGCATATCCAACGTCATCTCATCCAGCGCAGCAGCGGTCGCCGAGAACACGTCATGACCGAAAAGCCATCGTTGGAACTTCTTGCAGCTCAGACTGTTGGGGTTCGCCTTCTCCAGTTCCTCCTCACGTCTCTCGCCTCGTGCTTCCCAGTCCATGTAAGAATATGCCTTGTCTCGAGCCTCCTGTTCAGGGCCGTCAGGCAAGTGCCAGATCATGCTGCTATCGCTGGTGCCCTTCTGGACCCGTTCTGCACGAGGTTTGCGGATCTTCTCGTAAGCTTGAAGGTAGGCCGGCAGATCTGCGAGACTTTGCAGGCGGTCGAGGCATTCTGCGAGGCACGCGCCGTCCTCGATGGCTTGGGCAGCTCCCTGTGCCAAGAAGGGGACCATTGCGTGGGCTGCGTCTCCCAGGAGGACAACCCTCCCACGCGTCCAGGTCGGCAGCTTTGGCAAGTCGGCGATCTTCCAGTTGAGGCAACCAGTCACCTTGGCGATGACTTTGCGAATAACGGGATCAAAGGCCTTGTAATGCTCCCGCATCTCTTGTAGGTTTCCCGGCTCATTCCATTTCCCAGCTGCAGCGACACCGCCTGGATGGGAGAGCACCATGTTGTACATGGCACCCTGGCGGATTGGGTAAGCCATTATGTGACGATCAGGTCCAATCCAGGAGTTTGCGTTGATATCTGTCATCAGGTGCGAGACTTCGGGATCTGCAGACATTGCTTCAATAGGAATAGTGGCACGGTAGGAGCAGTTGGCGGAATCATTGGGCTCCACGTTCCTGTCGCCTAGAAGTGCAGCTCTTGTCTTGGACCGAATGCCATCTGCCCCCACGACGAGGTCCGCCGTCAAAGTCTCACCACCCACCAGTGTTACACTTGGCAGGTCCACATCGACCGACTCTACAGGAGACCCGAGCCGCACGTCGACGCCGGCTTCCCTGGCAGCCTCGAACAGGATGGACTGGAAGTCGGCCCGGTGTATCAACCAATATGGAAATCCATAGGTTTCGGAAAGATGAGGATGCAGTGGCGTGGTCCTAATATGATTCTTACTCGGTTTTAGGAATAATCGCTTAAGAATATTTTAATAAAATATATTAACGAAAATAATAAGAGTATATTTTAATTCTAATTTAAGTAGCCCCATTATATAAATTACCCATATATTATTAATATAATCCCTAATTTAACCCACTTAATTATAATAAAAAAAATAACTAAGTAAGCTCTAATAAGATAAGTAAAGTATTTAGATAATAAAGATAACTTCCTTATATAATTAAAGGAAGAGGAGTAGCTTAGGTGGGCGGAGATTTATCGGCGTTTTGCTTAATATTTCCCCAAACAAGGCGGCTCGGGTCTATAGGTACACTACTATATGAAACTCAAGGATCGTAGAAGAACTTAATATCATTATGCTCTTCTGGGTCAGGGACTTTGAGATATTTCACACTGAAAGGATAGGATCACAATGATGATGATGAAAGCTCTTGATTTCTAGCTAAGGGACGGGCCTAGAGCCCGTCTTTATACATGATGAAGACGGCTGCTGCCGGAGGCGGCAGTCCGTCGCCGCCGCACAGGGGCCGGGGCCCTGAGGGTCACAGGGCCGGCGATGTGGTCTGAGATAACAGGAGAAAGAAAGGAAAGTCACGTTGTCTAGGATATGACCCCAAAATGTGACATGAGATGGTTGGGATATACCTTAAACGAGCCATGGAGTGCTGCAATAAATACATATTGTTCCTTTATACCCCTGGTCACATGCGTACACGATTGATTGGAGTTATCAGCCGGGTGATCTGGAGGGCATATATGCCTCGGTTCTATACCTAAGACCGTTGTCCGTAGCCCGATGCTTATAGTAGATGCTATTTCGTTTGGCCCAATAGGATATCGATGCGGGTGTGATATAAGCATTCCGATGAACTGCTCCGTCCCAGGAAGGTCCGTCAGCGCGCCTTGGTTATCAGCGGAACCTGGCTGACGGGGTCGAGTTAGAACAGCCGCTCTCTGCTCGCGACCGAAATGAGCGTCCCGGACGGCCCGGAAACAGGAGCCATCCGATAAGCAAGATTTGTTTATTAGCAGCCGTCAGCCTCTATCTCAATATAAAATAAGTATTAACCAAACGAAAACTCCATCCACAGAATGGCCGATGTTTTCCAATGTCAAGAAACCACAGATCATATGACTCCCGACGCTAGACAGTTCTCGTTTGGTCTAGAAGGCAAGAACGCCTGAGTCCCTTCCGATATAAACCTCGTTCGGCCCCTATGACCCTCCGAGATCAAAGTGAAAGGGAAATTAAAGAGAAAGACATAACGCTGGCGTTTTCCTATAGCACATTCAAAGCTCAGTGAATACAGGGCTGGCTAGCTAAGGTAGGAAGTAGTTGCTAGCCAGGCTTCCTGCTTCTGAAGCCATCTTCGCCAGTAGAATCAGACACAACCAACTACGTAGGTTGCTACCGAGAACCGGAAAAGGGCGGCTTATAACCATAGAGATAATTATACCTGCCTCCGCTCTAAGAGAACTTCATCACCAGTACACGGCCTAAGCGGCAGCCGAGAGCGACCATTGTTCCTACCACAGCCGATATAGACGCGCGATACTCTGGAGGTAACCAAAGCATCCCCTTTTTATCTTTTACAATCCATATACCGTCGGTATTTATATTATAACCAGAGTGGCTCATGCCTCGTGAAATAGCCTTAGTCGACTAATTATCGATGGCAGGCGGTAGAGCCGGTAGATCCAAGTTTAGAAGTCTAGTATTAATAGAGAGGCGAGAGCTAGTCAGCGGATCGAAGGAAAGGTAGGTAATAGCCCTGCTAACCTCGATCGTCTATACGCACGCGCCTATTGCTATATCCCAGGCCTTAATCGTATTATCGCGCGAGCCCAACGCGAGCCACCGGCTATCTGCCGAGAAGGCCACCGACCACACTAAATCGCTATGGCCCTTAAGCATCTGTATATATGCGCCTATCGCTATATCCCATACCTTAATCGTCTTATCCTATGAGCCCGACGCGAGCCACTAGCTATCCGCCGAGAAGGCCATTAATAATACCTAATTACTATAGCCCTCGAGCGTTTATAGGTATATATTTTAATCTAATTTTATACTTAGCTTAAGTATAATTTAGTTTAGTTTTTCTTTTTTCAAGAGCTTTTTAATTAGGCTATAAGTAAGATTAAATATAAGTACTAATA
>SSHR01002566.1:0-40042 GCA_006518225.1 Fusarium neocosmosporiellum
ACTTGAACTGATTCCATCGCTGGGTGAGACCCCATACCCATGTGCATTCGGTTCTTGTGCTCACAACCATCTCCCCCGCCAAAGATGGCCATCTTCCAGAGGCATTTGCGGACCTCGTCCGTGATCGAGGCTGCGTTATACTTCGCAACGTTGTGCCAGAAGAGCAAGCTTCCACCTGGGAAGCCTCCTTGAAGGACTATGTCTCCCGCCACCCCGGGGTAGGCGGGTATCCCAAACACCGACCTGCAGGTTGGAATGTCTTCTGGACCAAAGCTCAGGTGCAAATGCGCTCCCATCCCGAGGTTATGAGAGCCATGAAGTGCGTCTCTAGGCTCTGGCGCATATCTGACCCCTCGACCAAAATCGACCTGGATAGTCAGGTCGTGTACCCAGATCGCATCCGCATCCGCTATCCGACCAACGATGCTGGCCAGTTCCCCCTCGCGCCACACCTAGACAGCGGCGCGATCGAGAGATGGGAGGACGAGGCGAACCGGCGGAACTTTGAAGAGATATTCAAAGGAGACTGGCAGAACTGGGACGCCTGGGTTGCTGACTGGCGTGTCAATGCCAAGATCGACCTGTACCAACAGGGAGGCATCTCCTGCTCTGCTTGGAGGAGCCTTCAGGGCTGGCTTTCCCTCTCGCATACGAACACGGGAGAGGGGACTCTGCGACTCCTGCCCAGTCTCAAGCTATCCATGGCATACATCATGCTGCGGCCGCTATTCCACACTGGAGACTTTGACGACTCCCTGCCTACCTTTCCGGGAGCATCTCCAGGAAACACCCAGTTTTTCCCAACAACCCAGCATCACCCTCACTTGGACCTTGACCGGTCCATCGTCGGCATCCCACCGGTGCGGCCCGGAGATTACGTCTGTTGGCATTGCGACCTAGTCCACGGCGTCGATCCGACAAACCCCGGCATCAACGACTCCACCGTGTTCTACAACGCGTGCAATCTCTGACTCCCTACAACGTTGAATCTCTTGTCCAGACGAGGGATGCATTTCTCAAGGGCGAGGTGCCGGTGGACTTCATCAGAAGCCATGATGGTGAAAAGGAGCTTACGCATCAGGACCGCGGCGCAAGGAGGGAAAATGTCTTGACCGAGGATGGAGAGAGGGCGCTGGGGCTGCGGAGATTTTCTAAGGAAGAGGATGGCCTTATAGAAGGTCAGAGGGAGATGAGAAGACTGGCTAATCTTCGACTGCAGCTGGAAGAGTGACAATCGAGAAGAGAATGTAGGGAGGCCCTGGGCTTGAATACCAAGACTCGAAAATGTCGTGGATATAATTCATGTGTCCCATGTTTCAAATTGATTCAAGTATTATTCGTGCCATTCGCCTGTGCTCTCTGCATTGCTATCTTGCTGACTTGCGTTGGGTGGACATGGGGAACTTCCACGCTAACAAACACTGGATCCAGACTATTGGATACTCTGAGCTACTAGTCGTGAGTGTCTTTCAAGTGCCACTGTATTTAGATAGTAAAGGCATATGGTAGGCCCTATACCCTCTTAATATATCAAGTAGACTGTCTTGCCCCTGTAGACAGGTAGATTACTATTCCATGAAGCGGTGAAAACATGGGTCCATACGCTTCTTTTGACCATCGTAGGCGAAACCCTCATAGGTGTATCTATAAAGTTTTGCTTCGTCCTCGACTGGAGTCCCAGTATTGACTTTAGAGTAGGTGTCGTTATTTTCGGCGGGGACTATACCTTCGAGCCTTGAGGCTGGCATGAGGATCAGACACTCCGCATGAGTCATGCCGCCGAGTGCAGCCTCAGCGCAATCCCGGTCTTGTCTATCGTTCTATAAAAGCGACATCCGTCGTACATCGCCTTCTCAGGAACACCCTCTTGGGGCATCTTCAAAGTTCTCTCTTCTAATCACTTCCGTCATGAGTTTCAACGTCGTCACACCCCAAACTCCCCTCCCCCCTTCAATCCTCCACCAAATCGCCCTCGGCAGCCCCCTAGACGAAATCTCCAACCACCCAGGCGCCGTACGACATCACATCTTTTACCACGGCGACCGCGACAAAAAGACAAACAAACTTGAACGATCGATGCTCTTCTTTGTCTACCAGACCGGTAGATTCGGTCCGCAAAACGGATTCCGCCTTTGTCTTGTTCATCAGGGGTTTTATATCGCGTCTGCGACAAAGGGTGAGGGGGATCCGGAGGATGATTTTGATCGGTTGGAAAAAGATATTCCGCAGGGTCATATGGAGGTTGTAGTTCTGGGAAAGGTACCGGTTTATGCTGACGACGACGCTGGTGGTTATATCGTGTTTGAAGAGGACTGAAAATCAGGGCCCCAAATGTCCACCCGAGCGAGGTAGATATACTCCTAGAAAACAAAGCCCTTTCTTATGCGCATAAGCTCTTACATAGGTAGCCGTCATCGCTCCTAAGCTTGGACTCCCATCAAGCCTGAAAATCTGCAGTACAAAGCACCCTAAATTCCAAAC
Source organism: Fusarium neocosmosporiellum (assembly GCA_006518225.1). Classification (NCBI taxonomy): domain Eukaryota; kingdom Fungi; phylum Ascomycota; class Sordariomycetes; order Hypocreales; family Nectriaceae; genus Fusarium; species Fusarium neocosmosporiellum. The sequence continues at coordinate 2,482 of SSHR01002566.1, forward strand.
TCACCCAGCTCTGAAAGTTTCGCGACAAGGCATAATTACCGATCCTACATGAAGAGCCGAGCACGACACTCTTGCGCTCATTCTCAAGAGGCTTCAATAAGTGGAAGCACAACAAAGCTCGGCCGTATCTTTGTCGCAAAGCTCGACTCTTATGCCAGCACCGGCGCCGGAGATTGCTCCCGTCGAGCATGGGCCGTCAGACTCTCAAGCCCACTAGGTGACTACCGTCGACTGACGGCCATATATCTGCAGATTACTTCACCCACATGAGTGGGGAGATCTTTCCGGCATTGATAGAGAAACTGCCAACTGAGCGTCCTACTATAAAAGTCCTTTGTCAGGCTTTTGCATATAATACCCTACCGAGCTCTAAAAGCATATCTCAAACCTATGGAAGTTGTCTACACCCCTTACTATAGCTCTTTTTTTAGCCCGGAAGTCTCTCACGTCGGCTTGTAAGCGGAACTTGGGCATTTCGCCAACTAGCTTCCAGAAGCCAAAGGTGAAACGGCAACAGCTTTAGCCACGTCAGCATCCCCAGGTATTGCCAACTACCGGCAGAGAATCTCGGTAGTGAGCTTCATGATGACAATTCCAAAATATGAAATTCGGCTTCAGACTTTGAAACAAGGGGAGGGTGACACCTTGTACACCACTGCCCTTGTTAATAATATGTCAGCTACCCTCGATGTAAATAACCCCGGCAGATCTGACCTGCTGCTCGGACATTTTTGTGCAGATCACCAACCCACCCTTGCCGTGATTTGCGGGGCCTCAAACCCATGCCGTTCTAAGATATCACTCCTAAAACAGCACTGCGACTTGACACCACACACTGAATCGACGGTTATTGTGCCTGGCGGTTTGAGACCCGAAACATCTAACAAAGCTTATTCCACACTTTATGCATTCTATGCCAAAGGCCCGCTTAGTGATCACTTCAAGGTGACGCGGCTGGGGCCTCTCGAATACTATTTAACAAGGACCTATCCATTGTCAGACTGCTTGCATCACGAAATGTCATTCTCTTCTGTTCCTTGAGGGTACTATCCTGGAGATGTGCTCCCCATTCTTTTCAATTCTACACTAATCTATTGCCATCTTTTCTTCGACACCTTTGTTTTATCTGCAAGTCACAACTTCCAGCTGGTCTGGAACTCGATTCACGATAATGGCGTTTGGCGTTCTTGACGACCGCCATTTGGCACTGCCCCCTGGGAGCTCTATCCTCAGCGAGTCTAAACATGCACCAGCGGATTCTCCCGGTATGTGTAGTTGCGGCAAACCCAGCCTCCTACCGTTTCTAACCAGCGCCGACTAGCTACTGTGGGCTTGAAGAAGGTGGGCGATATCGTCTTGACCCCTCAGCCCTCGGATAGTCCAAATGATCCATTGAATTGGTACGTCGGGCTTGAACTCGAGAGATACTCGGAGATTTGTTGACGCATCAACTTGCAGGTCCAAAGCAACAAAGAACACGATTGGCATTCTGGTATCAGTCATCTCCACCACCGTCATTGCGTAAGACAAGCACAGTCCCGGATCGATCCCAAGACCAAGTACGCTGACCGAGGGTAGCATGTCGGCCATGCTAACTCCCGCCATCCCCATCATCTCGCGTGAATTCTCCATCAGCGTCGATACCGCTTCAACATGGACAATTGGCTTGTTGGTTTTCTGGACTGGCTTCACTGCTTCAGTCACGGCGGCCGGATCAAACGTAATTGGCAAGCGGCCTTTCATTTTGGGTTCCATCTTGATCATGCTCATTACGAACATATGGGGTGCTTTTGCAAACGTGAGTAAAGTCTCCCAGGAGCAGTCAAGTTGTATAATTCTGATGCCTCTCAAGTCATTTGCTTCGTTGGCAGCTCTACGGACATTGCAGGGAATCGCTTCTGCGCCATACGAGACTATGGTCACTGCACTCATCTCCGACATCTTCTTCCTCCACGAACGTGGCATGTGGCTTGCGCTCTGGAGCCTGGTTATCAGTGCTGGAATTCTTATCGGGTGAGCTACTACATTGTTTGGGATTGAACCGCCTATTGACCCAATATCTACGATGCAGTCAAGTCTTGGCCGGCCTCATCATTGACGGCATGGGCTACCCGGCCACGTTCGGCTTTAGCGCTCTTGTGTTTGGCATACTCTTGTTATTGTCTTACTTCCTCGTCTTCGAAACAACATACTCAAAACCGAGACCTACTGTCGGCGAAAGACCGATGCCCATGGACCCTACCGAGGTCCCTAGCCCACCAGAACAGTCATACACCCGGAACGAAACATCTCGAATGGGACCTGGCGGGCTCAGCAAGACCTTGTCCGCAACGCTCTCTATAGATGCATCTTTATATTCGTCTCGGTTTGACGATGATGTAGATCTGCTAAAGGGGAACGCTGAACGACCCGAGCCGTACACCCAGAAACTGCGCATCTTCCGCGGCCGCGTGTCCAACGCCAGCTTTTTCCGCGACGTGATGAGCCCGTTCAAGCTGATGGTCTATCCAGCAGTGCTTTTCGGGGCTATCATCAACGGCTTCTGCACCGCTCTCGCCATCGGCACTGGCCTTCTGTCGACGGTCCTGCTGACGAAGCCGCCCTACAATCTTACTCCCACGTTCCTTGGCATCGTCAACATCGCTCCGTTTGTCGCTGGCCTCATCGCGGCTCCATTGGCGGGCTGGATGGCAGACGCGTTCGCAAAGAGCTTGGCACGACGCAACGGCGGTGTGTTTGAGCCCGAGTTCCGCATAGTGCTGATGGTCATTGGTGCTCCGATATTCATCCTCTCCTTCATCGGGTTCGGCGAGAGTGTTGCACGAGGCCACTCCCTACCCGTTGTGCTCGCATGGCTGGGGGTGCAGCATGCCGGCTTCCCCTTTGTCATTCAAGCGGCGCTCTCGTATGTGCTCGACTGCCATGCTCACGAGACCAATCTAGCGTTTGTGGTGATTGCGTTCTTCAAAGCAATCTTTTCCTTCATCGCAACCTCGTTCCTGACCGGGTTCATGATCAAGGTCGGAGTACGGCACTTTTTCTTTGGCGTGGCTGGTGTTACCACGGCAGTCTTGTCGCTATCGCTCCCGGTCTATGTGTTTGGGAAGAGGTTCAGGAGCTTTGTGAGTATCTGGTCCCTTGCTATGTATCCGTTGAGCTCAGCTGACTTTAACCGTAGATGGCGCGGAGTGCAATTGGTAGAAGGGAGGCCAAGTAGAGATAAACCACAGTTGTTGCCCTTAGGAGGGTGCGGTTGAGCACACCCAAGGATTTGTCTAGTATGAAAATTAAAGGCCAAGGTACATCCACTCGTTATCCAAGGTAGATAGTTTTGTAGAAATTCAATCGTTATTCCTGCAGGTTGGCAAGTTATCCAGTCCAAGTCCCAAGTCAAGACGCTATGTAATTAATCCAACCCGTAGGGGCTTATACCTATAGAACAAAACTTCTTTCTTTGACGTATATATATAAACTCGTACTTAGTGACCATAATCACTCTGAATCATAGCTCCCATCAAGCATAAAATCCGTAGTACACAACAGCCCAGACACCAGTTCCCACAGCTCCCAACACCGCCAAGTTCCTCACCGCACCCATGATATACCTCTTGCCCAACTTCCTCTCCTATCCCACCCAGCCCGCAGCAGCATTCTCACGCGGACACGGCTCATCCGGAACTGGCGAAAACCCGCACAGAGGCTCCCATCCATCCTCGACGCTCCACTCCAGAAGTGTCTCCTTGGGAACCATTGCATTCTAGCCGCTCAAAGTCTGAGAGAAATGGACTTTGGAAGCTTTTCAGGGCCGTTCATCTCCACAACCACCACTTGCGGCCGACATCCCTATACCACCGATTCCAGAAACTTGCTGTGACAGGGTGAAAGGCTAAGAGCACGGCTTCGTCAGGAGGATCAAGGTCATGTCGGGCCGTTTACTTAGATAGCCGAGAGATTGCCGTACAACCCAACAAACAAGGGAGAGCATCTCAACCGCTCGGTTCAACCTTTCAAAGATTTGACGAATGGAAGCGGCCTCGAATTTCATCCTTCGATTAGGTAGTGAGACACATTCCTGGGCAATACATGCCAGGGTCGTCGGCGTCACACATTTACCCTCCGAAATAGAGATCCACCGCATCCCACATCCCACATCGTCAAAACAGGGCATGTGGGTGCACTAGGGCCTAAGGAGATGAATTGAGCTGCTGGGCCCAGTCAGGACCCTATGGCAATAGCCTGGGCTAAGGTAGCATGCGGCCCCCGAGAGCACCGACCCCGAGCTCATGCAGCAAGTTTCCAGGGTTGTTCGCCCACCAACGCTTCGCCTCCTGGATGCTATGGGGTGATTCCGTGTCGTCACATTCAGCCTGCCTAGGATCTTGCTCTGAGAGGTCAGGACGTTGAGGCCGGAGGAATTGGCACATCTGTGCTCACGCAAACACCAAAAGGTAGCACATGCTCCTGCGGAACTCTTCTCTTGCCTCAGACCAGCCCATCCCAGCTTTTCCATTCAAGCTCGCAGCTCCGCCTCACGCTGTTTTAACAGTCTGATTCTGTTCATTCCCAGTCACCATGCCGTACCTGTCTACTACGCACATTCAGTCTCTTGACCTTGCCTTCCCAACTGGAAGCCTCATAATCGTCTCCGGCGTCAATGGCTTCATAGGACTTACAGAATATAACCAGCTCTTGGTGCGGCTTCGAAGACCTAATCCTTAGTAGGCTCGTAGAAGACGGATGTGAGAAACCTCATCAGTCTCTTGTAGTAACCGACGTCAGATGGTTGTGAGAAATCCATAGGCTGTGATTGGAGGGAAAGCCAAAACGGGGCGCGTTTAAAGCCTGAATAGGTTACTTGAGTTAGAAAAATAACGCACACATGCGACAAGTCTCCTTATCAGTAGTTCTTGATTCAAAATGAAGGTAGTGGCTGGTCCAAGCAGAATCAGAGGGGTAATAATAGAATCATCACTCAGGCTTCCTCCCCCAGACGAAATAGATCGGCACATAAAGATGAATCGACGGATCCGTAAGGTCCTTTCTGACCTTGGCTACATATACCTGAATTTCCTCCTCCTTCCAGCCCATGACATTCGAAAAAATCCTAGGCGTATACGACTCAACGGCTTGAATCTGCTGGATAGCCTGATATTTTCCAATTTCCTTGAGCTTTGGATCCTTAGGCCAAGTACCAATCGGCATCTTCCACGTTAGCAACGACACTAAGCCCGTAGTTAGATAGCAACATACCTTGCGCACCTCCTGCTGCACCTCCACAAACCCTGCCTTCTCCATCTTATCCTTCCAGTCTACCGCACCCTCAAGAGGCTTTCCGAACTTGTTAGACCCCTCAATCAGGACCTTCAACCAGCCCTGGGCGTTCTCGGCTTTCTCGGCGGTGCCATCGTCAGAGAGCCAGCGGGGGTATACCGCTTGGAACTCGATGTACCCGCCTGGTTTCATGTGCTGGAATGCGCGGCGGAAGAGCATATCGTCGTCGCTGATGCAGCCTTCGATTTCGCGGGCGTGGATGAAGTCAAAGGGCTTGGTGTAGAGCCAATCCGCTTCGAAGTCGTCGACCTCAAATATGCAGTTTGGGGGAGTCCTAGATCATGTTATTACGTGTAGCTTATAGAATCAAAAGGATGGGCTACCATTTTGGTTGAATGGGACTGAGGTCCGTGCCAATAACCTCCGCGGACGGGTATTCACTGGCATTTGCATCAGTAAGAAAGATTTTATCGTTTTTCGAGGAGACGAACTCGGCAAAGTCCATTGCCCATATCCCAGTGCCAGTACCGAGATCAAGGACACGCTGGACGTTCTCTGGGATAGGCGCTTGGAAGAGTTTTCCTCCAAGTAACAGACTATATACATGATGCACAAGATCCATGCGGTCTTGCTCTGTCTCGTCATTCGGCTGTTGTCTCTTAATTAGCTTCTCTCTATACTAGAGCCGGTAGATACATACCAAGATATAGGTACCTGCGCGGAATGCATGGTAGCGACGTCCATTCTAAGACCATGTTATAAACTACTAATAGAAGTAGCATTTATGCTAATACTCACCTCATATCTATACCAATAGAGTAGGCACCGGTTAGTTAAGCCTAAGAACAATGACTCCTTAGTTCACGCACTTATAATTAATGATGCTTGAGGCCAATGAGGTTTGATAGCTGGTTGAATTCTCCCTGGCGTCATGGTCAACAACCGGTCCTTGGGGCCGCGGTCGAAGACTTACGAGACAGCGTACGCCGAATCGTCATCATGAGGATCCTCATGAGGATCCTATTGACATGGTCAGCCGGTAGACGAATGGGAAACGTGTCACTACTCACATCTGCCTCTAGAGGATCCCCCGCCAGGATGTCCTGCAGCGGCGGTGTCGCGGATTCCTGTCTCTCCTGTGCGCCCATTGTTGTTGTTGAGGTGAACTGTTGGAACAAGTTGACGATGGAGTGACAGTGGGGTCATCAGGCATTTAGGCCCTGATCATGAACGGGGGTCAAAATGAATCACGTTTTAAAGAGGGACATGCTGGCGCATAAAATTAGGTTGGCCAGCGTCTCGTACTAAAACCCCGTCTTTTGCAACACTGACAAGAGCGTGATTCAAATTGAATCCCCCCTCTCGCCGCGTTCATTTTGACTCATAAGATCATCGCTGTTTTGACCTTAACAAGCAATTCCGCAACGTGCGGGAGCTCGTGGAGAGAAGCTACATGTCATTCTGCGCCAACATGCACTTAGGACAGTTGATGCTTCTATCGCCTGCTGGAACTGGTGCTGGATTGGGCCAAGCGCGTCTGATAGGCATTTAATTTTGACCCCCGTTCATGATCAGGGCCTGCGTTTCCAGGTCACTCACTCCTGACCCAGATCCAGAGCTGGAGCTAGAAGTAACCAAGGAGCCTAGTTCTTTACCAACCCTACCTTCGGATATTAAAATATAGTAATACCCTCACCGGAGGTAGGGAGGGCATAATAAAGTCTAAAAGATACATAAAGAGGTCTATGAGCTTCTCTATAGCACTGCGGCGCAATCAACCTCGAAAGCCGAAATCTTGCACCACGCCGACCACCTGTTGACCGAATTAGAATCGGTCAAACGGGGAGCTCAACAAGTGCGGCATATCCACTCCTTAGGTTGTCCATGACAGATCTGACGATTGAAATGGCAGATTTTCGATCCAGGAACCCCGTTGCCCCAGCTTAATTGCATGGAGGACATCCTTTCCATGTCCCACAAAGTCACGTACTACACGACGGCAACGACCATTTGCCGGGCCAAAGCGTTTTCTGACTCGGATGCTCAGTTCTGGCAGAGTCTGATGTATAACGCCAGGGCTGCCATGGCTGCACATGAGGAATGCATGCGAATGACTGAGTCAAATGCTTACTTCAGATCTACTTACATTCATTGGTATGCTACAAGTCAGCAGACTTACCCAGCTGTTCAACGACTAACATGGCTCGCTCCTTTAGGACAGTCCTGCATTCACCTTTTGTGCCCCTCCTTGTCATGCTTTGCAGTGTAATTAGAACCGCCGACTTGGTAGATCTCGGCAGACTCGAGCAGTTTGCTACGTCTTTGAAGCCGTCTGCCGCCTTATCGCCCTTGACAGACAAGCTGCATCGGCTCAGCCAAAGCATCTATAGCGTTGCGAACCAGCACGTAAAGGCGAGACAGAATTACCTCGACAACAGTACGGCTCCATCTTCCGACCCTACAGGTCTTTGGACATTGGGGTGGTCACCTAACGGGAGTGGCTTCATGACTTCAGTTGACGATAGCACGGCTGTTGCCTTGCCTTGGGATCTCGGAACTCAGCTCAGCATGGAGTTCCTCGAGGGGGATTTCTACCACGGGAAGCTGGCCAGCCCCAGATTTGGCCGATTGGGTCAAGACACGACGAAATCTAAACCCATCTTGGCTCTAGGCCGCGAATGATGATTCTCACCAATCGAGTATAAGTAGAGTCATCGATCTGGTGAGCTGGAACAAGATCAAAACTCCAAGTACAACACACATTCTTGTTCAAACCATGACTGTTGCTATGGCTGGTGGTACTGGCGGGCTTGGCCGTGCACTCGTCGAAGCCATCAAAGCTCGGGGCAGGCATCAAGTTCTCGTTCTGACAAGAAAGGTAACTGCCTACCTCGAACTCTGTTCCAAAAAAAGCTGGTAAATCTAACCTGAACAAGGATACACCGGGCCTGGCGGCGCGTCTGGGTGCTCCTATTGCCACGGTGGATTACTCTGATGTTGATTCCATCGCATCAATTCTTGAGGAGTCGAACATTGAGATAGTCATCTCAGCCGTGAACAACATCAGTGGCGACAACAGTTCAGAGATAAACCTCATTCATGCCGCCGAGAAGTCAAAGCCAACCAAGAGGTTCATCCCAAGCTACTTTGGTACTCCATACACTCCAGAGTAAGAGTCCCAAGTACCCTTCATTCAACGAGCAATTACCCTTTCTAACTTATCATCCCCCCTGAATAAAGGCAGTACGAGTCGTTTCCTCCAGCATTGGCCAAGAAAGCAGCGCTAAGGGTGCTGGAAGCCAGCTCCTTGGAGTGGACCAGGGTTTATAACGGCTACTTCCTGGACTACTACGGAACGCCAAAGTGCAAGTCATACTTGGATGATATTTCCTTCTTCATTGACGTGCGGAATAATTTTGCCGCCCTTCCTGGTTCTGGGGAAACGCCCGTGGTTTTCACCCACTCGTTCGATGTTGCAAAGTTCGTGGCAGCCGCTCTTGATCTGCCCAAGTGGGAACGAACCTCCTGGATTGTTGGCGATAGAATCACGTGGAACGAGCTTGCCAAGCAGGCCCAAGAAGTCAAGGGTGAGTGAGTGCCATATTGCCCATTACCTCCTCTCTAACCTTTTGATTCCAGGTGTTCCCTTCTACGTGACACATGATTCAATCGAGACCCTCCAAACCGGTGTCGTCACCGAGCTTCCTTCCCACCCCCAGTTCTACCACGTTTATCCCAAGGAACATCTCCAGAGCTTTATTTCTGCGTTTGGCATCATGTGCGACAAGGGACAAGCCAATTTCACACCAGTCCATACGCTGAATGACGAGTTCCCCGAAATCAAAGCGCTGACCGCTCGCGATGTCTTGGAGAAGGGTTGGGGACAGTAGGAGGAGACTGATGCAAAGACTAGACGCTTTATACTGGCTGAAAAGCCTACGAGTGGTTGAGTCTTGGAGAATACATCGAACTCGTATACTTTCAGGGGTCAGATCAGCTGGTAAATACTATTATATTCCATCACGATCATTTATTAGGAATTCATATTGGGAGTCTTTCACTGCCAGAGCGTTTGTCCCTGCTTTGAAAATTTACAAACCTGGTCATATGAAGCGCATATAAAGATTATAAGACTGAAAACACTCCTTGTCGAGACACGAAAGCAGAAACAGTGGTCAGTGATGCTGAGCTCGACGGCAAACACGGAGGCCGGTGCATCTGCAACGGCTACTGCGTGTTCCATTACGGCGTTAAAGTCGGCAGCAGTGAGGTCTACGTTACTACCCACAGGCGGGAACCACCTATTAAACGGTCAGTCGTCAACACAAGACAACAGAGACGCTATGGACTTTCTTCTTTCTGCAAAGTCGAACCCATTGCTGTGAATGATTAGGACTTTCAAACTTAATGTCCCATCCGGGGTAAGTATGATCATAACCTAGCTTGATCAAGGCATGCTGTAGCGACTCAGTGCCACTCCGCGGCATCCCGATGCAAATCACCTCCATAGGCTTGGTTCTCTCCCGCCTGGGTAGCTCCGACAGTGAGTACAGCCATTCAACAAAGTGAAAGAACCATCCGTCAAGGTTTAGCATGTTGACCTGTGTTTGCCGAGATTGTGTTCCAGGATCAAAGTGCTGGCGACGGCGTAAGCAGAGATAGCAAAGTGAAATTGACCAGAGTCGTAAGCAGAGACCCGCCTGGACGCAAGGATTGGGGCGCAGTCCAATAACGCAGATGAAAGAAGAGAGGCTGTGTAACCTGGCGATAACTGGTTCCAGGACAAGTCTGAAATCCTCTGGGCCTTCGTAGCCTATAGGTAGATGGCTAAACACGCCTTTTATTTCTCAACCTCGACTCAGATTGACAAAATCACCATTGCTTAACTACAATACTTGCCTCCCTTTAGTTCTTAGCCGTCATGCCCAGTTATCTAGACTACGACATTTCACTATGTGAGCCAGTAGACTCCTCACACACACAACCCACATCTTCAACTCATCTTACCAGGCAAGATAGTTACGCGGCCTAGTCGCTTTCTTTCTCATAGTAACTCCCCTAACGATTTTGGCCAAGTATATGCCCTTAGTACCACCCGCGCCGTTGTCAATTCCATGACATCCTTCGTGATTCCCTACAACAACCCATCATTAAACCCCATTCTCTCTAGATATAGCAATGAGATGATCTGCACAAAGCTCGGAAAAGCTCATCAGATCACCTTTTGCAGGAAAGTCTCGAGAAAGCAACATACAGTATGAATATGAAACTATAAAACAAACGAAAACAAGATATAAAATATCTTCCAACACAGCCGCTACAGGTAAAGCTACTTCGCACCTCAACCCGTCACCAACGGCGTCTTGACAAGATCAAATTTAATAAACATAACCCTACCGTCACTATGCCCAAGAGCAACAGTTTCGCCTCTCACAACAGCACAGAGTCTTTGATACTGGGGCGGGAGCCAGAGAAGCCTTGAGAGTCCCTGGTAGACCCATTGCCACCCTACATAGAGGAGATCCTGCCAGTCTTTCTGAAACTCCCCCGAGTCGGCTTGCTCATCGCTGGGGATCGAAGATGGGAGAGGAAGTCGCCCCTTGAGGCATTCCAGATATCGGCCATCGTCGGAGAGCCATAGCTCTCCAGGCCAACTTTCAATGCCATAGCTCCCAATCTCCTTTCCAGTGGTAACTTCCCACAAATGAATTGTAGGAAAAGGTCCATTGCCATCTTCTTGTTTCAGTACCACGAGTTGCCCCGTCGGAGTCATGATCAGGCTCCGAATCTCGTTGACAGAACCGGTGTCAGTGCCTTCTAGGGAGAATTTCTCGCTCAAACATTTCGTGTTCCACCCCGCGATGAGGCCATCGTTGTTCACTGACACAAAGAGCTGACTGTCAGGATGGAAGATGGGTTTGTGATAAGGACTGCAAGGTATGGTGCCCCTGTCCCTCCCTGTAGCCACCTCGATGAGTCGAACTGTTCTGCCTCGATCTCTACAGTGTTGCCACGTCAGGGCGACCAGTTGGCCATCGGGCGAAACGCTTACGCGTCCAGGTCGGTCCAGGCTCTTGAGAGCCAACAACAGTCTTGATTTCCGCGCTCCGAGGTCCCACAGCTGAAACTGATAGTGGTGCTGCAATTTATCACCAAGACTCGACTCGTGGGACCAGCGCCAGATGAACTGGCCATTTGGCGAGAATCCAAGATCAAAGGTTCCTGTCAGTCCAACATCAAGCACCCAAGTCTCCTCGAATGTTGCCATATCGAATATCTGCAACTTGCCGGAGCTCGACAACGCCATGCGCGTGCCATCCTGGGAAAAGAGGTTATCTGGAACGGTTCTCGCTTTCAGCGCCGAAGTCAAGAGTCGTGATTTGACGTGTCCACCAGACGCATCCCATACTCTAAACTCGTCAGCTGAACAGCCTAGCACCAGGCCATCGCTGCTGGGCAAGAACATGAAATCTTTCCAACTTGTCGGTTCTTTCACGGGTAGTCCATCGGTCATACCGATCGTATCCCAAAGCTGAAGGTCGGCGTAGCCGCACGACGCAATCGTTTTGCCGTCTCTGCAAAATGCAATCCTCGTAATTGCTCTAGTGGTGTAAAAACCTCCAATCGCCTTCCATGTATCCACATCATGAAGCTTGATGCAGATCTCATCGGTTGCAAGGGCCAACACCTTTCCATCTGGCGAGAAGGCCATGTCCTCGATATACCCCCCGGACGGCCCTTGAAACCGTTGAGTCCCTGTTGAGAAATCCTTGATTGTGATCGTATGACTGGATGCCGTTGCTATAGTCCGGCCATTGGCAGAAAATGCAGTTCTCAAAGTGCCCTCGCCTTCCCCGGTCTCGGGGATCTTGATACACTCTCCTGTTTCCACGCTCATCAACATGGAAAGGTATCCTTGTGCCCTGCAAAGTAAACCTGGCTACCATCTTCAGAGAACGAAACCGGTCCTGGGTAATTGTCACCCGGAAGACTGCATTTGTGAATCATTCTCCTCTCGTCAACATTCCATATCAACCACTCGCCACGGGACCCTACCAATGCCAGGATGGCGCTACTTCGAGGTGAAAATGCAATGTAGTCGATAGTCTGTCCGTGGCCCCTGACTTCGATCACCTTATCTTTTGCAAAATCTCTCACTTCTAGTGTCCCATCCCTTGATCCAATTGCAATTCTGTTACCATCAGCTGAGAATGAGACGCATTGTACATCGGAGCCCTCGAACTCAAACCGTTCAGTCCCCGTGATATAGTCCCACAACTTTGCTGTCCCATCCAAGGATACAGACGCGACCAAGTCTTCGGTTGGAGAGAAAGCAACACACCGCATACCCTCATCATCACTAAAAGTAGAAATCAGGGGGGTCCAGTAGTCGGCTTCTGGGTGATCCAATGAGGTATCATATCTGCAAATTGGAGGCGTATCACGCTGTTCTGTGGGCTGAAGATGAGTGCAGAGGTGTAAATCTGCAGAGGGGCATGTTCAATGCTCCATCTGTTAGCAAGTACGAAGCGCTTGGCGTCATAGGCGAAGGAAGACAGCCCAGGGTAATCAGATGACTAATTATCATAGTCAGCTTTTGAATATAGTGAGTGGTACAAAGGAGTCACTTACACTTATCATGGCCTGTAGCTGGTTGATCATAGTAATGATCATTGGGGTCTCCCCAATTAAACTCATGGCCTCGAGCCAGTACAGGAAATGCTCGTTGAGAAACGTATGAATGTCTCCAGCATCATTCAACCCAACCTCCAGGCAGCATTCTGGGCCCAACTTGGCGAGATGGTCAACCCAATACCGGCACGCATATCGCAGATGCTGAGGGATGCTCTGCTCTATCTGGTAGCGCGGTATCTCCGAGGCCAGCTTTCCCGGGGAGACGACCTTGCAAATATCTTGGCAAAGTTCTGAGGACATGATGTCAAGGCAACGCTGTAAGACGTGTCGATGCATTTCAGCTTCTTCAACCCGGAACTGCAGCTGCTTTGATCGCTCCTCGCTCAAGATAAAATCGCGGAATGACAAGTGCACGAGCCCAAGGGGAGATACCTCGTCCGGGGGAACGCTCACAATCGAATTCAGTTGACGCAGTATCCCGTCCAGCGTCCCTCTCGAGAGGGCGACCATGACTCCAAGAGACGAAATAGATACAAGCTCAAAGAGAACCGCGAGGAAGCCAAGGACCGTGCCTGTGCGAGCAAGCATTCTCTCTCTTGTCTTTTTTGTGGACTTGGCAAGATGGGGAAATGACAGAACCTTAAGGTAAATCTCGTCGACTCTCTGCTGGGGGCTATCAACTTCCCCGTCATCGTTGAATATTTGCTCCAGACGCTCTTGTCTAGCCTCTTCGTCAGTAAAGTCTTCGGCGTCGAGAAACCGGCATACAGTTGCTGCGTAGATGAAGAGACCATCAGCTTTTTGACTGAGCTTGTGAATCTCTGCTTCATCAATCCAGTTCTGGGAAACGCCGTGCTTATCGGCGATCTTGATCAATGTGTGTGAGAGATAGAGCATAATGTCGTCCATAGATTCGTTCTTTTCCGCGGATGCTTGCACTTTATCAAGAAGGCGAGGTCGGTACAAGACGCTAGGAAGCCTTTCAAAGCCTCCAATAAGGTGCTTATCTCGTCTGCTGGTAATCAAGAGCCGAAGCTGGACCTGATGGAGATGTTCCAGTGTCGCGAGCATCTCAAGGAGTTCCTCGGCTTCTGTTCGCTTCAAGCACTCATCTAGTGCGTCAACCACAACAACTAGTCGTACCGGTAGGAATGTCTGCTCATCGAGCGCAGAAAGCGGTTCAACAATCAGATGTCTGAGCTGCTGTGGTGGTGCCTTTGTTCCGATTGCCAATTTCTGATTGATGACACTGACGATGTGCGACTTGAGGTCAGGAAATACTTCCGCCAGACACCTGGCCAGAGTAGGAAAGAAGGTTTTCGTACTGTTTCTGGTAGCATCGCCCTGCTTAAAGAAGAAGCTAGCGCCGAGGAAAGCGGTGCTCGGGGGCGTTCCTCCAGACGTAAACGGTTCTCGTTCGTTGAGGGCGTTCGCGACTGTCAAGGCAACACTGGTTTTTCCTGTCCCTGCCATCCCATGCAGCCAGAAAATCGCTTCTCCATTGGGGCTCTCTGCCCAGTCCTGGATCTCGCTCAAAATACGGCGTTGGGTCCCCGGTAGGCAAGGGGTGTCGGCGCCCAAGGTCTCGGCGGAATCAAAGATTGCATTTCCAGCAAATGGCAGTGACAGTAGAAGCTCTGCTTCGTTTCCAGCCTGTGTAATAAGATGCATGTATCAGAATTCGGTACCAATGGAATCTGCGGAAGGGTACTTGTCCTGGGTCACCCACCTGCACTGCTGCTAGCGTAGCCTGCTGCAAGGACTCGATCCTCTCAGCTCTTGCTTCGATCGCATTCACCCGTCTCCATGTCTCCAGTGCTCTTACTCCAAGCCGATCTTGCACACCTTGGTCGATGAGACGGCTAGTAGACTCGATCTCGCTCCACATCTGCTTCCACCCATCGGCGCTCACGGTGTTTCTAAGAGCACGGTGGACTTTGCTCCTAGTGTATTGTAGGGCAAATCGAATCTGGTACATGTAGGCTTGGGCGTAGACGCTGACGAGCTTGGCTCTGATGCTTGAAAGCGGTTGGCGAGTAATTTCAGGCTGGCTTGAGAAGGTTAGCTCCAAGCTCTATGCTCAGTTCTTTCAGGCTATTAGATACACACCTTGCGTCCTCGAATTCCGTAGCAAGAGTCGACTCCTGGATTCCTTGGTACCGGATAAGAAGGAACAAAATGTTGATTAGGCCGTTCGCTGCATCCTCGTCTTGCTGGAAGAGGTTTTCTAGCATCTGATGATGGCATTTCTTAGCATCGAGACAACAGTAATAGCGTAAAATAAGTAGACAAAGTCCAAACTCACTGGAAGAAGCGTCAAGACACCAGCCCATGCCAAAGCGGCATGTGGCTCAGTCGCAACAGCGCCGTTGATGATGGGCTTGAATGTCGAGATCAATTTCACAGCTTTGAGGACGGCATTTCGCACGACGATGCGTCTTCCACGAAGGGAGAAGGCAAGATGAGCTTCCGGAAGCCCCTCAAGCCTCTCTTGGGCGATCTTTTGGATCAAACCGAGTCGTACTGTCCCCTTGGGGGTGATGGAGGCATCTTGGAAGTATTAGTTCCTTCTCTGATCTTGCTATAGAGGTCAGAAGACGATGCAGCTTCATCGATGCGTACCATCTGAATCAGCGCGTTTGCTCCCTTGCAGGTATGCTTCGAATGCCTCGAGCAGGTGAGAATGCTCTGGGTCATCTTTGACGGTCTGGTATGCTTCGGCCCAGAGACTCGCCCAAGTAGACGGTTTTCCGATCTCATCTGCATCTTGAGGTTGGCCGTGAGATTCATGGAAGAGGGAAGTTTCTGTGGACTCCAGGTCAAGTTGGGATGATCCGGGTGTGCTTGCGGGGTCGGCGTCGGTGTTCCAGCAAGGCGCCGGCAATGGCTCCTTCCCACGTCGCATCAAGTCCTTTAGCCGCATCTTTAACTGCGTCGTGATGCTTCGCTGGATCACCACGCAGTGTATCTTCTGCTTGCGTTCATGGGACTGCGGATGCAAGAGAGCCTGATTCTTGAGTGAACAGGCAACAAACTGAAGAGGGCGCTGACAGCAAAGCCCCGCTCAGCACAGCCTGACTCTGGCTGCAGGCGAAACCACCCAATCGCATTCGCGATGAAGCGTTAGGTACAGAACCTGATCTTCTTGAAAGAAGTCTGGTTGTTCTGTGACACGGAATTGGAGGCTGCTTATGTGTGTCCAGACAAACGAATGGCGTATTAGTGTTGCTATCTAAAATCTATTTCCGAGTAGTGAGATGAGAAATGTACCAAAAACCAGCAGGGCGTCCTGAGAATATCCGTCTACAATCTATACAAGCGTGCCCTCCCCTCTTCTCCAAGTCTATAATGATAAATGCGAATGCCCTCTGTGCTTAAAAGGCGACGTTGATCTTCCAGCCAACACGGTGAACCCTCGCACCGAGGATAAAGGTTGTGCCAACCAGACAAAACACTCCCGCAAAGACCTTGACGCCAACCCAACCATTCGGCTTGTCGATGATGGCGCCGGCGATGGGGTTGGTGACGAGGCCACTGATGGAGGCAACGAAGAAGACGATGCCAGTTCGGAAGCCAATCTCTCGCATGGGCGAGATCTGGGCCACGAGAGGTCCAATCAGGGAGACGTAGGCACCGGAGCAGAAACCGAAGAGGGCGGCAAAAGCAATGATTCCACCCTCAGTCTTGCAGGGGATCCAAAGGGCAAGAATCCAGATGGCCGTGAGATAACAGACAAGGACAAAGATGTTGTACTTTCCAATCTTGTCACCCAGGATACCAGAGATAATACGTCCAAAGAAACTAGCCGCGTTGAGGATGGGGACGAGATAGTCGACAATGCTAGGCTTCAGACCGACCTGGAGCGCCTGGACCGGAAGGTAATTGATCGGGACATACATGCCAAAGGTGAAGAAGAAGAAACCGAGAATGACGAGAACAAACTCTGGCTCACGGAGCGGCTTTACCATCTGAGCGCCGCTCATGTTCTGGGGGTGCGGGGGGTGCAGAGCCTTGACGGTGAGGTTGGCGATGATGAGCAGGCCGAGGACCAAAAAGCCACAGGTGCGCATGGCCCAGCCAAAGCCAACCTGCTTGATGAGGCGACTGACCATGATGGGGAAGATGACGCCACCAATGCTTGAACCGGTGGAGAGGATACCAAAGGCGGCTCCTCGCTTCTTGTCGAACCATGCATGGATCGTGGACAGGGCTGGCCATGTCAGTGAAACCCAGCCTGCATGAGACGGGGGTGGACATCACACTTACCAGGTTGGACGATGGCAGAGACACCAAGGGCGGAGCAGACTCCTTGCGACAAAAGAACTTGATAGTACTGGGTGCTGATGGAGGCCATCATGACGCCAAAGACGTGGAAGAAGGTTCCCACGAGGATGAGCTGGCGAGGACCATAAGTGTCGTAGAGTTTTCCAACGACAGGACCCTACAAGAGTCAGTAAATTGAAGAGCAAAGAAACATAGAAACATACCATTGCCATCATGAAAAAGATCTGTAGTGAGGGGATCCAAGCGATGGTGCTTGATGAGTAATTGCTGAGGAGGTCATTCTGGTAGTACTCCTGGAAAGCTCCCACACCTGTCAAGTGTCAGCCATGCATACAGATCAAAACATCTTCGGTGACACATACTGTTAACCCAGCCGAAACTGCAGAAAGAAGTACACCAGGCGCCAAGCACGACGAGCCAAGCTGTGAATCCACCATCCGGAGCTCCACTCTTGGGTGGTGTCGGTTGCGTGCTACCCTCCTCAAAGTCCGACTTTTCCTGCAGGCCAGTGTTGTTGATCTGGTTCTGGTCTGCCGCCTGGAGCGTGAGCTCAGACATGTGAGGCGACGAGGGAGTGTTGGGGGCCGTCATTGTCGAGGAATTGATCGTCTGCACTTGTCGTGAGGCTCTTGAGATGCTGCCGCTCTGGGGATCAGATAAACAGGGAGTGGGTGGACAGGCTAATGTTATATACCACCCTCGCCAGACGGGCTCGGACAGATAGAGAGATCCATCAGCCCCATAGGGCTCCATCCAAATGGCGAATTCACATCTGGCATTAAGTCCGCGCGCGAGGGCAAACAGCGAAAGCCGAGTTGCAATCGCTCTCGCGCAGGGGAGGACATCTTGGAACGGCGGCTCCTGATTGCTTCGTTCGGCGTCGGTGGATAAACATGCGCCGAGACCGAAGCTAGATCGGCCGGGGAATTAATAAGCTCGATCCTTCTTCTCCACCTGCAATACCCCGAGCGCTTCGGCCTGGACCATCCATCTCGGCCTCGCTGACGACAAGGCGCCGAAGGACTTGAAGAACATCTAAAAGGTAGGCTCCGACCGACTCGGCCGTCAAAGGCCTTGGCGCACCCCCATTCTTCCACCATGGCATCCCGGCCTCGGCCCCAGTCGAGCCGCAACATCGAGCGGTCCTGCGCCGTCTGCCACCGCCGAAAGGTCCGCTGCGACAAGAAGCTGCCCTGTTCTCAATGCATACGCGGCGGGTTCCCGTGTTCGTATCCTCCTATGCGAGAAGTCATACGCCGAACGCGCAAGACCACCATCAACGATGTCGCCACTCGAATATCGGAGATGGAAAAGACCATCGAGGCCTTCAAGTCCAGCCAGACACCGTCTCCACAAGTACCACTGCCAACTCCATCAACAGCACTCGTTGCGAGGCCGAGTAACCCACCGGCGTCAGAAACCACAGAGCAGGGCCGCCGTGAGGGTCTTTTGTTAAGTAAAGGCCGAGTTAGTCACTATGTGAATGAAGTTCTCTTCTCTCGTGTTATCGAACAGGTGTGAGACCAATCCCAATCACCAACACATCCTCTAACACGTTCAGGAACACGATGTACGGACAGCTTTGGCGACACCGAGGAGCGAGTCTCCCCCGAGTAGCTCATTTGCTTCACCATTCAACCCCATGGGCCTTCTTTCAAACACTTCCTCCACAGTACCTCTTGCCAGCTTCCATCCTCCGAGGCCACTCGCCATGAGGCTCTGGAAGATGTTTGTGGAAAGTGTTGACCCCTGCACCAAGATCATGCATGTTCCAACCACCGAGGTGCGAGTCTATACAGTTCTGCAGGATCCTTCCAAGGCATCAGCCGAGAACCTAGGCGTCTGCTTTGCCATCTATTACGCTTCGGCCACCGCTCTTGACCGAGACGTGGTAGAGGCCTTCTTGGGGGAGGACAGGCAAACAGCCCTCCATCGTTACAAGGCAGGCCTAGAGCAAGCCCTCGCCGAGACAGATTTTTTAGAAAATCCAACCATTCCTCTATTGCAGGCCCTTGCAGTCTACCTAGTGAGTGCCAATGTTGCCATGACTTGATTGATATTAACGGAACAACAGGCAGCCATGCGAGTCAACAACTCGGGCCGAGCAGTTTGGATAATGTATGGTCTTGCCCTCCGAGCGGCGCAATCCATGGGTCTTCACCGAGACGGCCGGAAACTCGGGCTGTCCCCGTTCGAGTCCGAGATCCGCCGGCGTCTCTGGTGGCACTTCCTGGAACGAGACGGAAGAGGAGGCGAGGACTATGGCCTCCAGAATCCATCAGTTCCTAATCCACTGTACTCGGTTGACCAACCACGAAACCTCCACGATAGCGATCTCTCCCCTGAGATGAAGGAGCTCCCCGAGTCAAGACCGGGCTGGACGCGCATGACCCTATCCTTGGTCAACATCCAGATAGCACGAGCATGGGGACGATTATTCCAGATGGGCTGGTCCACGGAAGTAACGCCAGGAGAGGAAGTGCGTGCCCAAGTGGTCAAGGAAGCCAGTGCTCGAGCGCACGAGATCCTGCAGGGCTGCAACGCCCTCATCCCGGAGCAGATGATGACAGTGGTGATTGCCCGCTTCCTGCTACAGAAGCTCGACATCGTCAGCCGTCGGCAATGGCAGAGCCTACATCAGCCAGACGATCGAGGGTTCTGGGCTACGGAGAATAACCTGCTTGACGCCCTGAGCGTTCTGGAGCAGTGCAACAGCATGTGGGATATCGATGATCTCGCGCCTTGGCACTGGATCACCCGCGCGTTCCCGCAGTATCACATGATCTTCTACATACTGAGGCATCTATGCGCTTGCCCCCGTGGACCAAACGCGTCGAGGGCGTTTGAGGCGGTGGAAAAACATCTAGAGATGGTCAACAGGGGAGAACACGGAGCTCCCAAAGGCTTGATGTGGACAGTCCTCACCACTCTAAGGGAGAGGGCCATGATGATGATGCAGAAAGACGGCACAGAAGAAGAAGGGGAGCCGCAAGGGGTATCGGAGAAGGGAGATGGTCGTCCACAAACTGCTGTTGCTGACGGCGGAGGCGTGCCCGAACAGATGCAGCATCATCTTGACGGAGAGCATCTCTTACCGCCAGACTGGGACACGGTCCTTCAGGATTTCCCGTGGGATATGGATGATTTTAATATGACATTCTGAGGCATGCCTGTACTACCCTAGACGTTGTATTCTTGAATTAATTTTCAATCTTTTGTGCTTTATGGAGTGATATTGAGGGGGCCTCAAATGCCTGCATGGGCGCAAGGAGGCGCGGATTTACCAAATTAATCAATTTCTTTATTTTAATCTGAGGTCACGCGACCTCGACTTGTGGTTGCGCAATACAAAACAAACAAAAGGAACTAACGAAATCTCATAGACTCATTCATCAGGTGACGACTCGATCTTGACTTACAAATACAATAACAAAGGCAAGGTATCAATTAAAGTCCTTGTGATGGTTCGTGGTCCATGTCCTACCCGAGACTCAGATCTCGCCCCGCCTGGACCTTTGCTGACCCGACGTCTCCCGTCCTGTCGTCCATCCATCCATCCATCGGCTGCTGCACCCCAGTTGACGGCTGCCGCCTCGACGTTTAAGCCGCATCCATCGTCTGCGCACGGATTGAACAAACACGTTTAAATAAAGCTAGAGCATGAAAATTAGTCGATTGGTGACCAAGGATTTCAATTAATTCACTGCTTCTGGCACAGATGATGCCGATTTCCATCCATCCGTAGCCTGTCAACACGGGCAATGACTCGCAGTCGCCTTGTGTAAGGCTGCAGGTAACCTACTCTAGAAGCCTAATGCCCCTTGGCCTCTAGGGGCTGGTCCTGCGGCGACTGCCGCTATGGGGCAGCCACAGCTGAGGGTTTAGCGCTAAACCGGAGAGGGATCCAGGCCCCATCCCAGAAACAGCCGCGCCGTATCGGCCGGCAGAGAAACAATCAAATCGATTCGATCAATCCAATGCGCTCTTGCTGTGAATGAGTGGAGCCTGAAGCCTCCACTTCCACCGCCGTCCCGTCACATTCATCCCATGGCGGTCATCGTCTCCAACATCCCATTCCATGCATCTATCGCTTCCCGCGTTCGCACGTTCAAGCATCCTCCTCGTCATCCCTTTTGCGGTACATAGCCCCGGGTACATACTTTCCCGTCCTGCTCGATACGTCGGTTCCTCTGCACTTGATCTCTTGCGTCGCGCTGCTTTCGCTTTCCGCGCCTCCTGTTGTGGCACCGCTTCGTCCTCCCACCGCACGAACCGACCCCCAACCCTTTGAGCCAGCCCCATCCCCGACGACACACGCGCATCTTTGGGTCCAGCGCTGACTCTCGCGCTCTAAACTCGTCTTGGTTCCCCTCGAATCTGCCGTCTGGGGCTCTGCTTCGCCAGCAGGGGCTTCGAGCCTTGTAACCATGTCCAAGAAGGAGTCCTTGTCCTCCATGGATCCCTTTTCTCCCGCCCACCAGCCCGACGAGGGCTACTCCGAAGATCCTCTTACGCCAACCGTCAATCAAGATCTCTCGTCTGCTCTCGCTTCCCTGAGGTCTCCCTCCGACCTGAGCGCATGGTTAGTCGCAAACTCGTCGCTTCTTCCGCTCCAGGTCAAGACTGGTACTGATCGCCGTTCGACTCGTTCCTCGACATGAGTTGCTGACATATCTATAGAGTTGACCATGGCTCTTCTCGACAACCTCCCCACGTCCGTCATCGCCGAGATCGTCCACCGTTTGAACCCGAGACTCTACATCGACTTCATTCAGTACCTTCCCGCCGAAATCTGCCTCAAGATCCTCGGTTGCCTCGATCCCGTTTCTCTGGTTGCCGTGACCCAGACATGCCGGGCCTGGTATGAGTTGGCTCTGGACCGGAAGCTATGGGAGCGCCTCTACTACATGGAAGGGTGGAAGACCATCAACTCCGAGATCGTTGCCTGCGAGGCCAAAGTCAACAATGGCCTCAACTACTCGATCCGCCAGCTCAACCGCCTTCAGTCGATGCAGGACGCGCATCCCAATAAGATCCGCGCCGTTGTGAATAGCGATGAAGACCTCGAGATGACCGATGGTGACCGTACACCCGGCCCTAACGACAGCTCGACTACAGGAAGCATGTTTGGTAGTCCAACGTCGTCATTCTCGTCGAGCAGGCCTGCGGTTGTCCCCATGGGAGAGATGGACCTTGATGGCACTAGGATTCCGAATCTGGACCGGAGTTACTCCTCATCATCAGACACCAGAGGAAAGCGTAAAGAGCCAAGCGGGGATACCGAGTTCTCAATTCCACCCATGTCAGCCGCCGACGCATCCAACATGCTGCCGCCATCTAATCTCTATACTTGGGATGTCAGCAGAAATCGGTATCGCATTAACTGGCGGTACCTGTACGCCATGCGTCGCAGACTCGAGTCAAACTGGGAGCTGGGAAAGTTCACCACTCTTCAGTTCCCTCATCCCAACTTTCCCGAGGAAGGGCACCAAGAGTGTGTCTACACGCTCCAGTTCGACAGAAACTTCCTCGTGAGCGGCAGCAGGGATCAAACTATGAGAATATGGGATGTGCACACTCGTCGACTGGTCCGACCACCGCTGACTGGCCATGTGGGCTCTGTGCTCTGCCTCCAGTTTGATGCTGATCCCCAAGAGGATCTCCTTGTTTCTGGAAGCAGTGATTCTAACGTTTTCATTTGGAAGTTTTCGACCGGCGAGTTGATTCAGAAGCTGACTAGAGCTCACCATGAGTCTGTGCTTAACGTGCGGTTCGATAAGCGGATTCTCGTCACCTCATCGAAAGACAAGACCATCAAGATCTTTAACAGACATCCTCTGCGCCATGGAGATCTTGGATATGGTGGACACGATCTGGTGAGTCCTGTGCCGACCAACCTGCGACGGTACGGCTACGAGCCCGACCTGTCACAAGAGCTTCCCATCAGGCCCGCGTTTTCCATGATTGGCCGTTTGGACGGGCACAGTGCTGCCGTAAATGCTATCCAGGTTCGTGATCGGACCATTGTTTCCGTTTCCGGAGATAGGCACATCAAGGTATGGAACTGGCCCGAGCAGGTCTGTACCCAGACAATCCCTGCGCATGAGAAGGGCATCGCCTGTGTCGAGTTTGATGGGCGCAGAATCGTCAGCGGCAGTAGCGACTACGAGGTCTGTATCTTTGATGCGCCCACCGGACTGAGGGTTGCCCAACTGCGAGGACATGCCCACCTGGTTCGCACAGTCCAGGCTGGTTTTGGAGATCTACCATACAGCAAGGTTGAGGATGAGGCCGAGGCCAAGGCGGTGGATGCCGAGTATTTCAGGGCGTTTGAAGCTGGTGAGATCGACCACAACCTGGAGCGAAGACGTCGGAGAGATCGTCGGGCGAATGCAGGCAGCTCGCGACCCCAGGACGTCCAGGCATTCGGCGCGAAGCTCCCCCCTGGCGGTGGTGGTGGTAGGAAGTATGGCCGCATTGTGTCCGGCTCCTATGACCAGAGCATCATCGTCTGGAGGCGCGACAAGGAGGGCGTCTGGAAGCCTGCTCATCACCTGCGACAGGAGGAGGCGGCTGCTGCTGCTCAGCGTGACGCCATCGCGGCCGCGTCCAACCTTGCGGCGGTGAGGGCTGGGACTACGCATGGCCGACCTTCAAATCCGGCAAATGGACCTCGCTCCCCGCCTGCGAGTGGCACATCAACGGGGCCTATGATGCTAAGAGATCACCACGGGGACAACCAGCGAACATCGGCCTCATACGAGGCACTTATCGACCAGACCGTACCTCATGGACCGGCTGCGTTACAGCGAGTGCTTAAAACGTACCCGGTCACTCTGGCTTACCACTCTCACTTGCAATCGGCCATCGAGCGCGAAACCTCACCGCTGGCTAGAGCGCAGTTGAGGGCAGTGGTGACGGAAGCCCTGGCTGCTCTCCAGCTCAGTCAGATGCCGCCGCGGCAACAATCAGGCCAAGGGGGCTCTGGAGATGGCAACGGACCTGGTCATCCACGAGCCCCGCGTGCTGCTGTCGCTGTTCCCGGTATGCCGATCAACCCTGCCTTGGGAGGACAGGTTGTACACCCTCCTGTCGTGACCCTCGCACAGGCTCAAGGCGCGCCGCCTGTGCAGCCGGCCATGCCGGGCCAGCCACAGAACATGGCCCAAAACATCCTGCCCCCGGGGCATCATCACCCGCACATCGCAGCGGCGGAGAACTCGCCAGCGCGCGTCTTCAAGCTTCAGTTTGACGCCCGCAAGATTATCTGCTGCAGCCAAGCCCCCGTCATCGTGGGATGGGATTTCTGTAACAAGGACCCAGAGCTGGAAGAAGCTGTGCGATTCTTTGCAACAGTCGACTAAAAACCAGGCGATGCCATCAAATCTTCGTTTCCAAGGAAAGCATTCATTTGAGCAGGGAGTTTTTTTCGTTTGGTTGCATCGCGAATAGCAAGCAATGGGGTGGTTTCTCGGATTTCTGGAACATGAACTGTACCACCAACTCGATCACAGAGGAGGCGTACTTTGGAATTCAGAGTGTACGACAATTATATATCATGTGCTTATAGAAGATTCTTGTAGGATCACAATACAGCGATGGATGAAAAAAGGGGGAAAAAACACATTGTAGGAGTCAAAATGCAGTTTGAAACATGGTGAAAAATGGTATGCTTGTGTGAGCGAGACCCTCCTTATCCAACCAACGCCTGTAGCAAAAGGAATCCGCCTGGATATATGTGATGCTATCCTCGCATATCGTCCAGTGTCGTAGCGTCTATCAACCCGCAACCTGCTTGACCTTGTCTTCCGTCTGAGGAGGCTCATCGACAAACTCCGGCACAACCTCGTCCTGCAGGAAACCAGGCACTGCACCACCCATCTCTTGCTCCAACTCAACCTCCATACCCAAAGCCTCCAGCTCAGCATCCAGTTCACTCTCATCCACCTCGTCAGGAATGTCATAACTCCTCGCCAGACTATCCTGAATCTCGTTGCCGACATCCATCAGATCCGCCATCTCATCCTGCAGCCTCTCAATCTTGTCAATGTCGATCTTGCCGTACTGCTTCCTCAGCTCCTTGTTGGTCGTCTTCATGGCGTCGACCTGCGTCATGACGTTCTTGAGGTTGTCCTGCATGTTCTGCGCCTGCTCCATGTTCCACACCTGGCTCTCGAGGCTCTCCTTCTCGCCCTCGTACGCCTTGCGCCGCTGGAGCACCTTGAGCGCCTTTTGCTTGATGGCCTGCTTCCCGGGCCCCTCGCGCATGCGTGATAGCTTCTCTTGGTAGGCTGCTAGTTCGCCGTTGAGGGCCTTGACCTTTGTGTCGAGGGCTGCGATGCGCGTGTCGAGGTTGGTGATGGCGCCGTTGAGGGTGGGCTTCGGGCCCGTGGGCTTTGAGCCAAAGAGACGGTTCATGGTTGCTGACTGTTCACTTGAGTGGTTCGGCGAGGGGGTTTGATCGTCTTCGTTGGAGGAGAGGTCGCTTTTGAGGTTGGGTTTGGGTGTCTGGAGATGGCCGCCTGGAGGGATGACGTTTGGTCGCACGCGGCTCAAGCGACCGAGTGGCGGGGCAGGACCCCTCCTCGCCGAAACGGGGGAGCTTTCATGATGACTAAGCTTGGGATGTGTGATTGCCTGGCGGTCGGGTTGAGAAATGAACGAGTCGGCGAGACACCTTGAGCAGTTGGCAAATGCTGCGAGCTTATAGAGAAAAGCATTGTCAAATACTTGCAAATAAAGTCTTGAAGTATAGGGTAACAATAGAAGAGATTGCACGTTATTTGAACATTTTTAATATGACTTTTGCCATTCTTAGAGGAGGATAAAAATGATGTCGCTGTATCGGTGTCTTGTCATTTATTGATCTGCGCTCTTGAACTCAACTTCGATGTCTGATGCAGCCGAGGCACCTTAACGAAGACTTCTCGAGACTTGAGTGGAAAGTGCCAGGAATAGATCTTGCGTATATATCCCAATGTAGTATTGCATGCCTCAAATTACCATCCATTTACTGCCAGACAATCATCGCACCACTCCCGCAAACATCGGTGAGGCGAAGGATCCCTGGAAGACCAAGAACGGGGGGGCCTTCTATGCGCGGCCCGGGAATTGCCAGTAAAGTGGCTGATCGGCAGAGTTTCAGTACAGGTCTAATTAGGCTCAAACGATTGGCTCCGGGAGCGCTATTCTAACGATTTTACCTGCGCTCTGAGCTTGACGCCAAATGGCAGTCGTGCCTCATTGTTTCTATAACGTCCCTTGATCCAACGGGACTTTGCGACGTGGGCCTCTTTCTGTCAAGAAACAAACAGACGTTCCTGAACCAGTAAATTTGGACAATAGAGCAGCATCGATTTGAATAACCACTCACTGTATCCCTGTCGGCGGCCATCACTGGCGACCATCGACCCAGCGCGCGCGTCGTGCAGAGTGGGGACCAAAAGGGTGCGCCCCACGTGACCCACGCGGTTGTTTGGCACCGCACCTCGACGCGTCTGGCAGGAGCGTACCGTACCGTACCCGCCCACACTCCAAATCCCAGCAACCTCTACAAACACACAACACACACACCTCCTCTCCACCAAACAATCTTCCCGCGCAATTCGTACCCGAACTTTCTCTCTTCTTCGCACACGCTTTTGTGCTTCACGATCTTCCGAGTCACTGACTTTTCTTCACATTTTCGAGCTTCATTTAAGCTTCGTCTTCAACCGATTTCTCATCGACTCTTTGATCGTTGCCCCGCTGTGTTGGGCGGTTTGTTTACTTTCTCTCGTTCCCGCGCTGCACATCCTTCGCGATGTCGGCCGCGGATCTCCCCAAATGGGGTTTTGGGCAATCGCCTATGAAGATGTGAGCTCTTTCTTCTTGTCGTTCTTGTCTATTGAAGCTTCTCTTGTATGCTAACATTTACTCCAAGTCAACCCGTCTCAAACTCCTTCATCCCCTTCTTCTCCTCCCGCGACCAGACCGGCACAGAAGCCACCAAGATGTAGGCTTGCGCACAATATTGTTGCACCACGCACGAGGTAGCTAACGCGATTACAGGTCATGGAGCGCGGATCTCGCCGCACCTACACCCATTTCTCGCCTTCCCGCCTGGTCGCGCATCCCGATCCAGCGCCATTCCTCGACTGGTCAAACGGGCCAGATCATGAAGCGAGTCGGCCTCTGCACCCGACGCCGCCACCTCGACACTGTTGTCGCAAAGACCTTCAAGACCCCCGCACCCGAGCCTGAGCCGGTCGCCGATGAGTTTACTCTCGAGGAAGAGTCGCGACGCATTCGACGCCGAAGTGCAAACTTCCAGCCTGTCCAGGGAGACAACGATTTCGACGGACAACCTTGCTCCGAAGCCGAAGTAGCTAACATCTGGATGCTCGCCAAGGGTATGTCTGCCGCTTCTGCCACTGATTGCTTGTAACTGACATTTCTCTAGTTGACGTTACCAACCACTACATGACCACATCTACCGACACCCGCCTTGCAGATAAAATTGCAGCCCGACGCGGCGAGCTTGTCCGAGTCGTGCCCATGAAGCGATACGCCGGTGCCGACATTGTCGATCTGCCTGTGCCATTGGTTCCCAACGGAGGCAACAAGCTTGGCGTCTACCACCAACTCCTCCCTATTATTGAGCGAGCCATGATCAACGGCGACGGCCAAGTTAGCCTGAAGACGGCATCCATCGCTGAGGTCCTTTACACCATAGGCCAGATGCACTCCAACGTTCGCAAGCCTGCTTCCGCCGGACCTAGATTGTCTGATGTTACCGACTACACCGAACCACCTACCCCAACAAACGTCCTCCGACCTGTCATCCACGCCGAAGCGCGATCGCCACAGAAGCGAATCGCCAGACTCACTAGCCCCATCAAGAAGAGCATGCGCCTTCTCACGAACAGCGTTTACAAGCTTGTTCCTGGCTCGAGTCCCAAGGCCTCACCATCTCCCACAAAGTCTGATTCGGCTCCTTCTACCCCCATCCAGCAGTCGCCAAACCCTGCGAAGCCTGCTATTACTCCTAGCGGTATCGATTCTACCCCTCTGACCCGATCCGCCAGCACTTTCGAGGATAACTCAATTGAGCACCTCACTCATGCCCGACCCGTCGCTCCCACCCCCTCTCGATGGAGCCGACGTGATCCCTCCACTCCCCAGGCCTTCAGCCCCGTGCGTTCTATGCGGGCGCCTGCTACTCCCATCCAGACCGACAGCCCCATCGGCCTGGCCGCTCTCCTCCTTCCCACTACTCCTCAGCTGCCTCAGTGCGACCTTACTCCTCGATCTGCCGAGCCCGCAACCTTTGACTTTGGCACTGTTTCGCCATCTTTCAACTCTTCCATCTCTTGGATGAACAGCTCTGTTCAGGCTAGCGAGCCCAAGCGTATCAAGAACGTCAACAAGGCCCGCCGACGCCAGAGTGAGCCTCTGCTCCGCAAGTACTTCAAGGATAAGGCCCGCCGCGCATCCTCTTCTCCCCAGAAGGTTCGATTCCAAGAACAGGATATCTTCCGCGATGACATCTCGATTGGCTCCTTGTTCGACTCTGTTACCTCTACCCCAGCCACATCCACCCCTACCAATGTTGATGCTGCTCAACTTAGCGTCGTCGAGGAAGCTTCTGAGCCTGAGACTACCATCGATGTTGTTCCTGCCACTGAACTCAGCGTTGTCGAAGAGGTCACTGAGCCCGAGTCTGCCATTGATGTTGTTGTTGCCGCCGTCGAACTTAGCGTCGTCGAAGAGGTTACTGAACCTGAGCCTACAATGGATGTTGACACTGTCACTGAGCCCGTTCAAGAAGATGCTACTGTTGAGCTGATCCAGGCCGACACCGATGCCGCCGAAAAGGCTGAGCAAGCTCCTTCTATCACCCATCCCACTCCTACCGCCACGTTCGAGCATGGTGTTGTGAACATCGACATGCGCCAGAATCCTGATATTTTCGGGACCCATGTCTCTTCACCTCCCGCTCCCGTTTACTCTCTGTCTCGCATGGCCGATGACGCATGCCAGGGTCACGCTAAGGTTGTCGTCACTGAGCAGAACGGCAGACTCTTTGTCAGATTTAAGCTATCGGCCGAGTACGCCCACATGTTCCCTGCGAGCCAAGGATTCGACGAGTCTCAGTTTTCCATGTCGCCCTCCATTTCTTCCTCCCCGAGAATCACGTTCAAGTCTCCCGCTATTGATAAGGCACCCACGATCGATAGTGTGCTGGCGACTCCCAATGTATCTGTTGCACCGGAATTCTGCACCCCAGAGCTCCCCCCGGGGGAGAACACTCTGCTCTTCCGTTCTCCTCAGAACGGGTTTGCTCTTGCCGAGCACACAAACATTTACGGAACTCCCGGCGTTAACACTCTGCTTCAGACTCCTGATGTTGCTGGTCTTGGCATTATGAACGGTGGTACTAACCAAACTCCCGGCGGCTTGGAGACACCCAAGATCAGCGGAGCTGATGAGACCCTGATTGTACCTTGGGATGATTTGCCGGCAAGTACTCCTGCCAAGAACACAACTATACGCAGAACTCCCGCTGTCAACAATTTACTCACGACTCCTGATGTTGCTCCTCTCCGCCTTATGACTGGTGCCGACCAGACTCCGGGCGTCGAGACACCCAAGGTTACCGGAGGGGACGACACCCTCGTTATGTCGTGGGATGATTTGCCAACAGCTACCCCTGCCCAGAAGGTTAAGCATTCGACTCCTACGAATGCTGCTCCTGTGCCTGCTCCTGCGGAGACGACTGCTCCTCTTCATTCCACTCCCAACGACAGCAATCCAGTTGAAACTGCTCCTGTTGAGACTACTCCCGCTGAGGACACGGCGCAAGCCGTTGATTCTCCCGAAGTCAAGACAACGCCTAACACCACACCTGCGCAAGAAGCAGCACCCGCCCAGACAGCAAACACACGCCGCCAAGACTACGACAGCCCTGGCCGCGAGTACATGCGAGAGTTCATCAAGCGCTCCCGCCAGAGTATCGCCACCACTACTACCGAGACTGGATCCCCCATGGCACCGATTGCGAAGCGACAGCCTCTGGAGGCACGAAGCCCTAACAGGGGAAGCCCACAGAAGAACAAGCGCAAGCACGACGACGACAGTGGTGAAGTGCAGTCACCTGCCAAGAAGGCCAAGCCCAGCAAAGAGGAGTCCAAGCAGACCACGCCCAAGCGAGCTCGCCGCACAAAGACCACCCGCCAGAAGACAGACGTGGCGATCGAGATGACAGATCTCCCAGCCGCTGCTGAGGAGGCGACAGCAGAGGCGACCGAGACTGTCGAGAAGCAGACGGAGGTGGCTGAGGCCGAAGGCCCAGTCACACGGCGATCGACGCGACTTCGGTCGCGGGAGCAGACCAGCGGCGCTCCCAAGTCGTCGATCCCAACTCCGATCAAGCTGAATCGGTCTGGCGCTGGCCGCAACGGCGGTGCTGTCCTGAACTCAAGCGTGCGCAGCGAGCAGCAGGACTTGACTCACCAGACGCGCCTCAACACCAAGAGGAACAAGGGGAGCGCCGAGTATCCCGCGCAGGTCCTGGCTAAGCACGCAGAGACCAAGCGCGAGGATGACTCGGACGCGAGCCGGGCGTCTGGTGAGTCAAGTGCCGGCAAGGGCAAGAAGTCGGTGGGGTGGAGGGAGCCCCTGGAGAGCGTCCAGGAGGCGAAGCCCAAGAAGGGCGGACGGCCGACCAAGGCCAAGGTGACGCAGGGGAAGACGGGCGTTGCCAAGCCCAAGTCCACTGCCCAGAAGAAGCGAGCCGTAAAGGCCGCTGAAGATCTGGGCATGGCGGGCAACGGCACGCCCGTCAAGCCCCAGCGGATGACGCGGGCGCGAACCCGCTCCCAGTCGTAAGGGGAGTGTGGTGTTTTTTGGACGGTGACAACGAGACGGGGGGAGCATAGCTCCCGATCCTCCTAGGGAGGAGATAATTCAATGTGTACGACTGCATTTTTTGGGGCGTTGGGGGGAAAAGCATTTTTTGGGCGCGGCGTTGGTGGTTGCGCAAGATACCACAGTGGACTTGTTTGAGTTGAGGGGCCCAAGAGGCGGTTTTGTGCTTGTGTTTCTTGTTTGAGTTGTGTGTGAGTTGGTTTTTGTGTGTTGGTTGTTGTTGCTGCTGCTGTTGTTTATTTGGTTCATGGGACATCTCGTCGAGGAAAGACGATGGATACTGCAGGACTGGGAGAGCCGGGAGGCTCGTATATGGAAATGACATGTTTGACGCCGTGCCTTTTAATCTCTTCATCTTGTGATGGTTCGTGATGTCTGCCTAGCGTCTACGAAGAACTCGAGAGTAAGTAATACGGCCCAGCCAACGTACACGGCAGTATCATGAGAATCCATGACTTGTTCTATTCTTATGTGATGAACATAATCTAGGCATGGGAGGCTCAGTAGTGACGCCATCAATCCAGGAGTAGCCTGTGTAGGGGTAGAATTCGTAGGGGTTGTATGGTTGACCTTCTGGATAGGAGTAGTCGCTGACAAGTCATTCCAAGACATAATAAGGGTCTCATCAGCACCTGTCACCTTGGGTGTCTCGACAGGATTCACGTCGGTAGCGACAGCCTGAGCAGGAGTGGCCGCCGGTAAGTCGTCCCAAGAGACGACAAGAGTCTCGTCAGCACCCGTCACCTTGGGTGTCTCAAAGCCAGGAGTGTGGTTGGTACTGGTCATGATGCCGAGACCAGTAATATCAGGGATCTTTATCAGAGTATCGACACCAGGAGTTCCTTGGATGTCTGTATTGTCGGCAGGGGGGAAGCCGCCCTGAGGGGAGCGGAAGAGCAGAGTGTTCTCCTGTATAGGGAGCTCTGGTGTCTGGAATATAGTACGGTCCTCGACCGCGCCGAAACCAGTAACATCGGGAGTCTTAAGCAGAGTGTCGACGCCAGGGGTTCCACGGATGTCTGTCTTTTCGGCAGGGGTAAAGCCGCTCTGGGTGGGTCCGAAGAGCAGAGTGTTGTCCCCAGGCGGCAGCTCTGCGGTGTTGGCTGGGGTCTGAGCGACTCTCGTCCACAAGGTTGTTCTTGGGAGCCGTCTGGACGTCCGTCATGGAGCTCGCATACAGAGAGACAAGGGAGTGTACCTTCTATAGAACACCTCACCAGTTGATCTAAACAGAAATCTGGAGGATATCACTGGATACTAAAAGAATGCGTCAACAAAGCGCCTCACTCCTCGGACAGCATCCTCGGTGATCCAATTCCATAGAGGGAGACCTCGAACCCACCCGCCTTGTTGGCGCGCTTGTTTTGTCGGGCTGATCCTGGGCCAGAAATGCAATGTCGTGGGCTTGGATCTGGCACGACCAGAACGGGAAGGCGGCCGAGAAGGAGCACGTTGCGTCCAATGCAGAGCTGATCAATGCGATGGCCAAGCGCCAAATCGTCAGGAAATATGACTGCCATGAGCGCGACTGGACCACCACTTACAACCATGAAGTAGTTATCAACGCGGCCCAGCACTGCATTCACGAGTGAACCAGTGACGCACCGGGGCCTTTCCAGGACTTGATAGAGATGACTGTCTGATAGAGGCCGATGTTGAGGAGCTCATTCTTGCCTATGACCTCGCAGTCGCCCACTTCCCTTCTAACCGCGCCAGCCGGACGCGTTCCTCTAAGGGGAGAACATGTTGAGACGTCTTTTGCTCGGGTTGTGTCTTATCCGAGGTTCTTTTCGGAATGGTGAACGACTCCAGAGGTCCTTTCTCAAAGTCGCCAGGGGCATCAGGGCTGAGAATGAGTGTCGAGTCAGCGCCCTTGGTAGACAATAGAGAAGTCGACAATAGCTATTTATGATGTATATCGTGTATTGACGATCAAGCTCTAGTGCGGCTTCAATATAGTTCTTGGTTACCTTTCGACGCTGGATGCTCCACAGAGGCGGTGTTGATGAGGAAACAAGGACAGCACCAAACGAGATATAAATTGATGACGACCAGAGGGATGCCAAGATAAATCTTCGAGACTCAATGGAAAACTAGGTCCAGAGCCTATTGACACAGAGATGACTAATGTTGGTGGTCGTGCAAGTCGCCTTTCACCCTCACCTCAACACTCCCGGGCGCTCAGTGAGCATCATGAACCATCATTTCGAAATCCCCCCATGTCGCTCCTTTATTCCAGTTTCTTGAAATCTTGAACAAGGCCGGAAGACTGGAAGACATAGATGGAACGAATGTCCTCACTCTGTGTCTCAGGCGCAATGCCAAAATTGGATCAAGTAGTGCACGTCATTTCCTGTGGCAGTCTCACATGTGCCTCCCCATTCTTAGATCATCACTGGTTGACTGATGAATAAGCCTTTAACAACAATAAGGCTTGCGTCCAAGTCATTGTCTCTGCCATGTGTCAATTGACTCGGCAGGGTGGGGTAAGATAACCCAGGTTGACTACGTACTCGAACATCTGGGAGCGAGCCGTACTATGCTCGTGGAAGGAAACTCATGTATTGCGGTTGTATAGTGAGAGATCTATATGTGATCGGCAATGCCCGTTAAGCTTATCACAGAGCGATCAAGCATTGTCATGATCAACAATATCCTAGCCTTATCCATCCGTCTTGCATACACCACAAAGCAATACCCGAGTATTTACGACAGGCACAGCCCGACTTCAACTCGTCCCGTCTATATAAACTCCTCGACAATAGACCACACAATACCTAGTCTGTTAAAGGCCGTACAGGGGGGGTCTACCTCGTCCTGTTCCGTATTAACCCCGCGGGCTTCGTCCTCCTTCGCTGTGCAACTCATCCTGGCACAGCGACAGGTGACACATAGAGGAAGCTCACTCTTGGGAGTCTATTCACGCTAGATATAGACCTGACGCGTATGATACTCCTCAAGCTCAGTCGTGTATGCATACAGAAAACAACAAATACGAGACAGCACCACACCGAGACTTTGTCCACCATCTCCAACACTCCGAGACAGCATCCTCCCATCTTCCCCGAATGCATCCTCCCGTTGTACTTCCACTACCACGGGCGACGGCATATTCAGATCTGTCAAGGCTTCAAAGAAACCACCGGCTCATCCTTCCATAAAAAGGCTCTCGTGCCACACTTATGCAAGCAGCCTTTATGTGTTGTGGTTTCATGTCCAATAGCTCGTCCCTTTCATGTCGGTCTTCAAACGCGGTGGCGTCTACTCTCCGACGCGTATGTTACCCGTACGCGGGGGGGAGGTCAAGCCTCTGTCGTCATGCTTTTCGTTCTCAGCCCTGAAAGTTTACGTCGTGGATGTTGGTGAGGCGACGCCCGCTCAGCGAGGGGTCGCATCGTATCGCGGCGTCAGGCAGTGCGACGCTCCAATCCTTCTGCCTCGCTTGGATCAACCGTCTCTGGCTTTCAAGGGTGATGGCTTCACTGCATCCTGTCAGTTTTCAGAGGTGGTCTGATCGACGGAACATTCTTGTCGATCGAAACATTCATCAGTCAACACCATTGAGTAACACCATGAGCAACATCATGGGACAGCTTGTTTGTTCAACGTTTTTATTCTTCCTTTTGCTTTGCTGCTCCTCGACTCCTTACCAGAGTCCGAGGGCATCTCCTACACCCTCCATCAAGCCATCAGAGAGACACAGACACATCCATCTCCTCCTCCCGCGATACACATGATTGTACAAACCCCCCCTGTGTCATGCTCGTCTCTGGCTTCCCCTCTTTGTCCTGTTTTGCCCAACCTGCCAGAGATGCTCATCCAATCATCCATCCCTGGCCAGGTCCATTATCTGCATTTGCTATCCATTGTCGACGGATAACTCAACCGTTTGTCTCTTTGTGTCTGCATCTGAACCTGTATGTCGTGCATGTGTGTGGCATGCACCCTTCAAGAGGGTAAAATCAACCGAAAAAAGCAGTACAAACTCCAGGGACAGGCCCATATCGCTCTGTCCCTTTTTCGCCTTCCTCCCTCCTGATCTAAGCTTTTTGACTTTTTCAACTGCAAAACAAATGTTCCTGGCAACGCCCCTCCAATCCAGTCCCTTCCCGTCCACCCATTTATGTACAGGTCTAGACAATAACCAATAATGACTAATGTGCACACGTCTGTCTGCTCAGTACAGAACGCGAGGGGTTTGCGAGTTGCCGTCGTGGCTATACAGGGAATCATCCCAAAAAGAAAAAAAGGAGTGACATGAGTCGGGGTATCTCCGCAAGTAAAAAAAGAGCAGAAAGAAAAAAAGAACAACAGAGAAATAGAAATGCCAAGCAAACCCCATGATAGCTGGCCGTGTCGTTCAATGACTTCTAGTTCTTGTCTAGTCGCCATCGCATCAAGGTCGTGAATAGGTATTATCGTTGATCCGTCTTCGAGTTCGCATCGCATCGCCCCTTCAGGCGAATCCATTACTTTCGGAGCCCGACCTTGCCGGCCAGATTCTTCCAGAATCGTGCTCCCTTGCGCTCTTCGCTGTGCGTCCGTAGCATCACTTCGTCCCGTTGCATGGGTCCTACAATGTCCTCGTCGCCTCGCGCCGGGAACTTGCCCTCCGCGTCAACCAGTCGTGGAATCGCGCTGGGAAGTCCGTCCTCGAGCCGTCGCCACTGCATTCCCGCAAAGACGTCGTCCGTGGGAGGTCGTCCGAGGAGGGCAGCTCCGCCGCTGCTGGCTCGTGCCCGTCCGCGACCACGGCTTCGGCTTCGGGAGGAACTCGTCGATGGGGGTGCCGAGCTGGTAGCTTCCACAATTTGCTCCATGAGAGTGTCGTGCGTCGTCCTCCATCGCTTCTCGAGGTCCGCCCACTTGGCCTCCGTCAATGCGTAGATCTTGCTTGTCTCGCCATAGTTCTCGCCCGTTCGGACCAGGTGCTTGGTGTAGTTACATCGGGCCAGATCCCAGTCGTGGCGCAATTGCCGGAGCGCTTCGAGGTTCACGGCTTCGGGCTGGTACGGTTGCGGCGTGATGGTAAAGTTGGCGTGTCCCAGGAGGTCTGACCACTCATCGTGCTCTTGCAGAATCGATGGGAGAGGAAGTGGCAGCTCGGGGCTGTTGGGGCAGTGTCGGAACGAAGAGACAGACGGCTTTGTGCTCAGTGACGGTCGGGGGAAGTGCGTGGAAGGCGGCAGCGGTGAGGGCATGTCGACAGTTGCAGAGTGAGGCGCGACGGTGGGCGACTGAAGAGGCGACTCGGGCGGGGGTCCGCTGAGAGGGCTCGTCATAAGAGGAGGAAGAAGAGGAGTAGTAGCCAGGCCACGCTCTCGCTCCAAACTTGACCGCTCCTTGTGGGCTTGCGCCTTCTCGATGTCGATGGGCGCAGGCAGGGTAGTTGGCAGGTTGACGCTCTCGGTGCTTCCGTAGTATGACACTGCAGGTGTGGGCAGGCCAGTGTTTTCTGGCATACGGTCCTGGCCAGGTCGGCTCGGTGCAGACATGGACGACGAACGACTCGAAGGGCCTCCAGATAGCACAACACTCTCCAGGCTAAGCTCGGTGCTGGGAGAGAGCATAGGGTTGCCCCGGCGGCTGTTGGATCTCCATCGCGACATGCTGGGGAGTCGCGAGCCGATGCGTGACGAGAGACCGGCAAAGGGGGAGTCGGTACCCGACCTCTTTCGAGAGGGAGCATCGGCGGGGACGTCACCGTCACTCAGGAAACCCATGTCGTAGTCAATGTCGTAGTCGCTCACAAGGTTGCCATTGAACATGAGATCTTCGGAACTATTTCGGTGCTCACAGGGCTCGTCGCCTAAACAGGAAAGTATTAGGTCAGTAACTCGAAGGCCGCCAGTAGGGAGACAGGAAAAAGGTCGAGGACGGTTCCTAACGACCTAACCAAAAGGGCGGGACATACAGAGGCAGCTGTAGAGACCAAAGTGATCCTCGAGAT
Organism: Fusarium neocosmosporiellum; assembly: GCA_006518225.1. Lineage (NCBI taxonomy): Eukaryota > Fungi > Ascomycota > Sordariomycetes > Hypocreales > Nectriaceae > Fusarium > Fusarium neocosmosporiellum. Next base: position 39,530 of record SSHR01002566.1, read on the forward strand.
CAGGGCTGTCATCCTCCTCATGTTCGGGTTCCAAAGGCTCCTCCTGCACATCGGGCAATAGTCGTTTGGGCGCCTTGGGGTGGACGGACTGGGTGGGAGAAACAGGACTCTCGTTCAGTTGAGGAGGAAGGTCGAGAGAGGAAGCCGAGCTCGACATTCGAAAGTGGCCCTTGGGAGAGAAAGTCGGGGTGACGGGAGAGGCGACATCGGACGAAGACGAGTTTGTTGTGTAGTAGACGTAAGAGAGGTCGCATTCAGCGTTGACTTGTTGGACATCCCACTTGCGGCGCTCTTGGACCAGCTGCGGGAGGATCAGCGGCTTGAGATTGGGCGACATGATGTCGGCCGGGGACGGTCGAAGCCGTAGATGTCGGAAAGGACGTGAAAGCGAACGACTATTTTGGTTGGGCGTATGTATGGTTTGGTGTTGGTGAAGAAGGGTAGAAGAGGAGGAGGAGGAGTACTAGTAGTAAGAGGGATGCCTCAGAGGTGGATGTGGGTGTGGATGTGGAT
>SSHR01002567.1:0-21785 GCA_006518225.1 Fusarium neocosmosporiellum
ATGCATGCCCGACGACTCAGCATCGTCACCGACGACATGGACTCGGCTCCTGTAGTGTCTCGATAGGTCAAGGGGGAGGCCACACACAAGTGGAAGTTGCCCACCCCCCTGCCGCCTCCGCCGCCGCCTCCTCCGCCCTCTTCGTTGAAGGATGCGGAGGACTTCCTGGGCGATGTACAGAAACAAGAGCCCAAGTGAGACACGACTTACTCAATAGGAACAAAAGGAGGCTTAAAGGATTGGTGGCGCTGCCTTCGTCCTGCATTTTGTTGGTGTGCGGCCTTCCATTTGCTGCTGCTCCCCCCTCCCCTGACCGACGCGGGACACTAGAAAACACCAAGAATCCGTAGCCTGGTGGCCCATGCTACCGCCACGTTTTTCCCTAGATTCAGCTGCTTTTCCATGTGTCTGTCGGCCGTGCCGTCATCTCCTTTCCAGCGACTTCAGCAACTCGTTGTGAAAAAAAGGATGGGAGGGGCCAATGTCTAATCCACTCGGGACTGCAACGACGATACCCCGTCCTTCTAGCGCAGCTTCATCCCTTCTACTGATTTGTGATGGTGTTCAACCTCCACTTGCAATTCTCTTCTAGCTGTTCCATAACCAACGTCTGGGGCCAAGATAGCGTACGGAACCTCAAGAAGCCGATTCCGCGTCCGCACCGGCCCGCAAGTGGCGGCAGAAGGGAAGAACCGCGGTGAAGCCAGAGCTGACTCGCTGCCTTGTTTTTGCTTTTTTTCGCCCACTCTTGTTTCTTTTTCTCGTTTGTGGGCAATTCCGCTCCAAGGGAGGCATGCGAGGAGGGCATGGTTGAGTGTAGGGGCTGGCTCCAAGAGGCCCGTCTGACCCAGTCCCATGTCATCGGTGCCATCTCGTGGCGGGTGTGGCAGCTCACCGCGACTCTCGCAGGCTGCTCGGTCCGTCAGTGTCTGTGCAAGCCTCCCCCAGAGCCGGGTTTCTTGCAAGGTAGATTGCGCCCACTTCTCGTTATCTCAAGCTAGGCTCTTGGGGCACGGCCATGCACAATCTTTGGAGTTGTTGTGGTCCGCCCAGAGTTCAGATGACAACACCCCCAAAAGTCCATGTTATCGTTGTGCGCCTGGCAACCTTAGCGATGGTGCATGCCGCAACGATGTTCTGCCTTTAGCCAGCTCGGTGGGTGACACTGATGGCCAATCATATCCCCGGTCACCTCCCAGGATCATCCCCTTGCTACCGTCGCTTCGGGACGTATGACGAGCCCGTCGTCTCGCAGCCCACGACGCTATTCACCTAGACGGACAATCTTGGTCCATTAGCGGCGTCCTAGCGATCTGGAAACCTCAGAGACCGACGGCCGCCGTCGCCGGGGTTCTGCATCCGGGCATGTCAAGGAGGGCAGGGCCAAATTGCGAGCAATCAAAAAAGCAAATGATGTTATCCATGAGCCAGGACAGTGACGAGTACAGCTGTTGAGAGACCCAGTACCGATATGCTGCTCAGATCAGACGGTCGCTATCTTTATCCCCACACCTCTGACGTCGGCAATATTGTCCTTTCTCGGACGTGCGCTAGAAGGGCTTTTGGAAGAACGGGCCACAGTTCGACTTTGGACCCCAACCTGGGAACGTAGCCAATGGTGACGCAGGTCAAGTCACTTGATGCTGCAGCATGGGAATAGGTGGTGTCGTCGAGATGTTCGTGACCGAAACTTTGGTGCTGTAGCGAAAACAAACTGTTGGATAACCACTGCATTGGCCTGCCCGATGGCCTACGTCTCCTGGGGACACCAGAGCTTGCATGAAACTTAGACGGAGTTAGGGAGCCTGTGCGGCATTTGAGTATCGGCCTCTGGACACCCGGGACTTTGGGCTGCGGAGTGGTTCAAGACCCTGCAAGGCTGCAAATCAACTGGACTTCTGCGTCTGATGAGAGGAGTTCCAGCAAGCCTCCATCATAGCGCGTCGATTTCTTGCTGATCGATGCTCTGAAACGCAACGCTGAACGAGCTCTATCGAACAGACAACCGGCGTGTGCGGGGCATAGGCAAAGATGCAGCCCAAGATCCGGGCAGAGGGGACGTTGGGCACAGAGCTCTCCATGACGATCGTCGGCGTTGATGCCAACTCGCTGGGTCCCCGGATCGACGAAACCACTCAGACTTTGTCGATTAAGCGATGTTACAAGCATGCGCTTGGCCAGGGGCGCTGACAAGTACAGTACTGTTGGTCATGTAAGGTACAGGATACAACAGTATCTGGCCGGGGATGGATTTCTTTGGCAAAGTGCGCACAATTCTCTCGGCCGATTTGAGTATCGTGGCCGGGGTTGAGCGACTTTACATCGTTCGGCGAGTCAGATCGAGCGCAGGTTTGAGGCCGGATGGCCTGCACCACCATGACCCATTCGTTCAATCTCTCGCATTCAGTGCCCTGGGCGGCTATGACGAGCGAGACATGGGTGTAGTGAGGCTGGGCACATGCATAGTGCCATGAAGATTCTGCGTGAGAGTCGACCGAAGGCATTATCGCTGGAGGGCGGGCTTCGCGGGCAAGACCCGGAGCATCGCATGGTGCACCCCGACATCCAATGCAAGCAATACATCGGCCCTCTGCAACGGGTCCAGTCCAGCACCAAGGCACCTCTCGACAGGCCTGCCATTGCATCCATCATCGTACATGCCCCTTCTGGGAACCCTTGAGTCGTTGACACTCGAGTGGGTTTGTTGGCTCTAGCGGAGATGAGGCCATGTTCCAGAAGCCTTTTGGAGCATGGAGGCTGGTCATGGAGAGGCTTGGCGCGCCGACGGGACCTGTGTGTTCATTTGGCGACCTGTTCTTGGTCCCTGTCCTTTCAGAGGGAGATGAAGGCTATGGGGATTGCGTAGTGGACCTGGAAAACACTAGCGAGACCGTATCGAGAGCTTGAAATTGATGGGCACGGAGCGTCGTCGACAAAATTTCATCCTGCCCGGGTCATGTGTATCATGATGTGCTCGCCAGCGGACAAGACCCACACACAGTAGAGATTCATCGCCCATGAGGCTGATAGAGGAAGAAGCGGTGACGGCCAATATGCAAAGTGCTCGGGGTCTGCCTCATTAGTCGGCCTGTGGTAGACGGACCATGTTGAATTGGCTGTCACGCTTTGTCGGTCAGGGCGGGAGTAGTGGCTGAATGAAGTGAAGCGGCGGCAATGGAGAAAAAATCCAAAAAAGATTCACAGCGAGCAGAGCCAGGAGCGGGTCAAAGCGTTATTGGTGGTCTTCCGTGGATGTCTTGCTTTCCATGTTGTGTCTCCCACCCTGCCTGCCCTGTCTGCCACTTTGCTTTGTGATGCAGGCCTCCCGTACGGAATTACCCGCAACATGGCTATTCTTCTCCTACATCGGGTTTCATGAGAATAGCATTGGAGGGCGCGTGCACATTCTTTTTGGAGCAGAGGTGATTGCACTCGGCAGCTGCTGTAGGAAGCGCTGGCGAAACGGAAAATTGACGATGCGAGACCCTGTAATCAGAAGAAGAAAAGAAAACGGCCCCGCCCATCCCCGTCCAGCCGATGTGATGTCGGATGGGTCAAAGGCTGGAAGCTTGGAAGACCTCGTGGAAGTCGTAGAATGATTGCGATCCTGGCTGACTCGTTGCGATTGGGCTGTCTATCCATGCAAGGCCCACTAAAATCTCGTTAAGTGTTTGCCGTATCGTATCAGGTCGAAGAGAGTGCAGCCAGTGGGTGCACTTTGTCTGTGTCTGTGTGTTTTGGACCGAGAAGTTGTTGTCGTCGGCCACTCCAGGAATCCATCAGGGTCTGCTTCCTTTGTAAGCCAGGATTGTGTACGCGGAATAGGTCGTCATCGTGACACCGGCATATCGATACCATCCAGTACAGGGCGTGCCGGGCCGAAAGCTTGTGTAGCAAAACTGTTGGGCTTAATTTCGGGAGCGAGACCTCCCTCAGGCTTGCTAGGCCCGCCCAGCTGGTAGCGAGCCAACCTCAGCAACCAACCTCGAGGGTCAGTCGTCTAGAAACGGTGTGGGTGTTGGTTGTACACGGGTAGACTGGATGCCAGCGGTCACGTCTAGGCTGGACCGCTGGACTCGTCGCGTTTCGGAAAGAAGGCAAGCGGCAGTCCGATATCAGACAAAAGCTGAGCCGCGCTTGCTGAACCAGCTGTTTCAGGGCCCTAGCGTTTGCCGATTGGACGGTCAGCTCGCATCTGAGGTGCATCGGGAGTTGAAGATCGCTTGAGGTATCCCATGTTAGTGAGAGGGATCGACATGGCCGTTTCCTGGGTGGTGTCTAGCGACAATTGGCATCAACTGGGACCTGCGGCTGTTGGGTTGGCCCGCCCTCGGCACCTCCAGGCCAGGGCAGTTTTCTTTCCCCTTCAGTCAGCAGCGCCATGCTCCTGGCGCGGCAATGACTCAGTGCTTACAACGACGGATGCCGCCTCTTTCATTTCGAAGCCTGTTGTGCGACTTCAGATGACAATCGAGGGCGCGGCTAGCTAGGGGCTCTGGCCACCAGGTGATCATGGGCCATGGTTGGATTGCCGACCGGCCATTGATAGTCTCCGTCAAGGGTTTGTCGGCTTCTGAGGTGACAGTTCTCCTTTTTATTCGGCTTTCTGAATCGCGGACCGACAGGAAGGATAATGATGACAGCGAGGAAGGATTTGGTGGACTAACATAACGACTTACCCAAGGTTTGGAACACGGGTACCTGGACCATATTCAGCTGGGTGGTCTGGGGCACTGCCTAATTTGACCAACCAGGCGGCCTTGACCAGGCTGAGTGGCAGGAGCACGTTGAACCAACCAGAGGCGTGAGAGGACAGTCGAGGCTGCCTGGCGTGTTTTTCTCTTTAGCGACGTCGCTGCTGTCCTCACTCTCTCGGGCCCGGGCTGCTCGCTGGCCCTCCCGCCGACTGCGTCACCTGCAACCTCTCACGTGGCACGGCAGCCTTCAACAAGGCCCAACATCCTTGAGGGATGCGAGCCAGGGGTGTACTAAGTCTCTGCGATCAGTGCTAATGCCATCATCGTGATCAATGTCCGTGCAGTTCAGTAGTTTTGTAGGTTTGTTGACTGGACTGTGCCCAGTTGGCGGACTCTGATCTACGGAGCAATCCCTGGGTAAATCATGTGTGTAGGCGTAGGGAGGTACGGAGTCGGTCATTGATACGTAGGCACCTTGTTAGACTTGATGGGGGATCGGATGAAAGAACGGCGATGCCGCCGCATCTTGGGCAGCTTCCGAGAGCGTATTCGATCTCGGAGGCTTTGACCCCTCAGACTGGGCATTAAACCATGCGTGCACTTAAGTTAGGTATCAAGATTTCCGTCATCCTTCACCTCTTTCAACGGCCCGTGGTGACTGAGCGAGAACCGGCAAAACCTTCGACGTGATCTGCGGAGCGCCAACCTCCAACTTGCCATATCCGTCCTTGTTATCCGCCGGGATTGACGTGGTCTCCATCATGTAAACAGGTGCCCGGGTTCTTTTGCTGCGTCGTACAGAGTACTCCGTACCAGCAATTAATTGTCATCTGGCCGTCTCTTGGACTCGAGGGAGTACCTACGTATCCACCCACGGTTTCGAAACCTCATCGAAAATCAAAGCCGGTGGAGAGGCTGTTCCCCGTCGCGCGCTACACGACGCTCAAGGTCCTGGGCTAGTACTGGTCTGGCTCCACGCCACGGCCACGGGGCCTCCACCACACGCACCAAAGACCAGCCCACCATCGCTCTCGCTCGACTCACGGGAGCAGGCTCCTCCACAGCTCCCCCTCGTGCGTCCATGTGTGCGTGCTCCTCCATCTCCCGTTCCCTGCGCCCTCGTCCTTCGGCCGGTTGCAAGGCCCGCCGTCGCTGCTGCTGCTCCTACTACTGCTGCTTCCGCCTTCAGCGCCGCCTGGCCATTTGCTTTGGAAGCACACCCGCCACTTTTCACCGTCCATTTCCATCGCTCAAAGTTGCGGTGTTGAGTTGGCGTGTCGCATCTCGCGCTTGATTGCTATCCGTTGCTCTTGATCTTGCTCTTGCGTGCTCGATTGCGTTTGCGCGATCTCAATCTTGGTCTCCATTACCTTCCATTGCTACGTACTACAGTATTACCTACCGACATACGTGCCGCCTCATACGAGCCTGGGCTGTCTGGCGCTCCCGCGCGTTATTGTCCACATTCGGTAGTCACCAGCCGACACGATCCAATCTTTCTCAGCCAGAAGAAAAGAAAGAAAAAGAGAGGGCCCGCCTGTGCCTGTCACCTCCCGTCACCAGCCAGCACGCACCGCACGACGTTGCGCTCCCTCATCAACCCGCTCTCTCTCCTCTTACGTACGTACGTGCCTCACGGGCCAAAGTACCTGACGGCCCCAGCGCGCGGGCGGTTCCAGGTACAGTGACCTCTGCCCACTCGGTCGGCAGAGTGGGTGCTTGGGGTCTTGGGTGCAGGTGGTGGCCGAAAAAAACGGGCAAGCAGGGGTCGGCCATCGCACGCTCCGCCGACATCATCCCCAGTCTTCGTCAAGCATCCAGGTTCTTCGACCCCCTGGTTCTCTTAGCCTCCTCCGACTGTCAACTCGGCAGGGTCGGTTCCTCAATTGGCTCTCAGCAGCCTCTCGCCTGGCCCGCCCACCCCGGCAGACCGTCTTTTGTGCCTTGAGCCTTGAGGCTGGTCCCATCGGTCCTAGAATTGCGCTCGTCTCGACGGTACGGTCGACATCATACCTACCCAAGACTCCATCCACTCGATCTCGCCAAACTTGCGCCTTTCTTCCTCCCTCTCCCAGCAGCTCTCGAGCGCGTCCCTCTCGCCTCTCCTCCTCCTGTGGCCTCCCCCCTCGCCTCTCACTCTCGTACCTCGCGCAGCTGTCGCGTCTGTGCCCCACCGTCGCCTGTCTCCAGGGACCGAGAGCTTGTCGGAATCTCCATCTCGTCTCTGCCCAACTGCTGATCCCGCCGGGGCCTGGGGCTGGCTGGCTGGACTTGACTCGGCATCCTCCTGTCTCTTTCAAACCTCCCATCTTGCTGACGGTACGGAGTACTTCGTACATGTCATCATACCCAGTCGTTCCAGACACACCCACCCCCATGCCGTCCCTGTCTCTCGACTGCCACTGCTGAAGGGCCCCAATTATCACCCGCCCCTCCAGCTCCCAAGGAACTGGAAGCTTCACTCCCCCGGGGCTTCCTTTGTTTCGCCTCCGCCAAAACCTACAGTACCTATCCATGGCCACCGCTTCCTCGTGGTCCCTGCTTTCTTCTTCGCCTCGTTCCTGATTATGTGTGCAAGTAGTACCGTACATATATAGCACACGCAAGCATGGATCCTGCACCTCCCGATACCAAACGCCCACGCCTCTCTTCGTGGCCGGCCGGCACACCTCAACAAGGAGTATCACTACCGCATCCTCACCCTCATCACGCCCATCCGAACCAGCTTCCACCGCCGCCGCCGCCGCCTCCTCCTCGTCCCGGCGCCCTACATCATCCTGGGACGAGCCCATATCAACATTATCCTCCTCGATCTGCCGAACACTCATCAGCTCCGCCGACGCCTGCTCATACTGCGCCCGCGCAACCGCATCCCGACGCCGATCGTCGCCATCATGAGCAAGAGCCTTACCCTCCTGTCCAAGACTATCACCGGCAACAACAGCAGCAGCAACAGCAGCAACATCCGCCTCCGCATCAGCCCCCTCCGTCGCCGGCGCATCCAGCGCATCAGCCGTACCCGCCGTACGGTTCCCAAGATCCTCCCATAAAACGGGATCCTGGTGACGACCAACGCCGGCCCAACTCGACGGGCCATGCGCCCGAGGGGATGCCATCGACACCACATCTCCCGCCAACCTCTCACCCACCACCACCTCCCCCTCCGGGCAGCTACCCCGACAATCCACCACGACACATGAATTACGAAAGCGCGCCTTCGATGCCCCCGACACCGGGTGGCTATCGTGCTCCCAGCTTCCCCCCGCCGACTCCCGTCCCTCACCAACCATCGTACGAGCAACATGGAGGCTATCCCTCAGGCCACGAGCCGTTCTACAGCGTCTACTCGTCATCCGTCCCAGCCAAGAAGAAGAACACGCGGGCATCTCAGGTATGAGTCGTTTTGCTCGACGTACGCGCAAACTAACGAGTCGCAGGCGTGTGACAGCTGCAGGCAGCTCAAGGCCAAGTGTGATGAGACGAAGCCATGCAAGACATGCAAGGAGAAGGGCGTGGAATGCAAATACCGAGATCCGGTTCCCAAAGCGTAGGTCATGATGCAATTCAATGGTATGTCATGGGTTTGGCTAATATCTGGTGATCAGAACGGACAAGGCCCAAGCCGACATTTTGGAGGGGCTCACAGCTGTCCAGAGCTCCCTGAGCACCATTATGAGCCAAATCGGACGATTCGACCAGAGGCTAGTTAAGATGGAATCTCTCTTGCCGAAGCATACCCCGACATTGGAGTTGAAGACCGAGCCTGCGACGGAGGACGATTTCAAGCGCGCTCCAGCATCCCCTTACGTTTCGAACGGCGCTTCTGCCGAGACCTATTATTCGAATGAACCGCACCGTGATCATCCGTCAGCGGAGCCCATTCCCCTTCGCATGATGGCTGAGGATGAGATGGAAGTTGAACCCGGTCCACCAGTCCCCCCTGGAGAGCCTGCCATTCCGATCAACCACACGACTCTTGCGGGCCTACTCCTGGAATGGCCGTCGATTCGTGAGCTAACAAAGCATCATCTCGAGCAGGAAGGGATTCGGTACATTAGCGAGTACCCTATCAGCCAAGAGCAGAACAGAGGTGTCTTGATCGTGTATGGACGGGGCGAAGATTCTCACCCTTCACGGCATATCAGAGAGCCCACCGACCATGGAAACCTGGATATGGCCGACGATTCATCAGACATGGCGTCTCCTTCGCCAGCGGCTGACTGGGGACAACTCGGTGGCTTGAGCCCCCCCGATCAGGTCGAATACAAGGGTGGTGTTTTGGCATTCGATGGAAACCCCGACTTCTCGGAGGCGAAGGTGTGGTCATATGTGGAGAGTTTCAAGGACAACATCCTAAACATGCATCCGATCATCCAGCCAAAGCTCCTAGATTACTGGGTTCGACATTTTCTGGACACTCTTCCTGCAGCGCATCCACGATCAGCAAAGCCGCAGACGTCGAAGCCCGCTTTTGCGGTTGGGGGAGGTTCGCAGACGCCCGAGACTACGGGCTCAAAGCGGAAGCGATCGCCAGGGCCGGATGGGTCCGAGCCACCCACACCCGCGCCGCCCCGCGCCGGCCGGCCGGATCGGTCCATCCACAGCGCTTTAGTTCTTACAGTTCTGGCTTTGGGTAAGATCTGTCTGTATCGTGACAACGTGCCCGACGTCGTGCACTCGACAGAGCCACTTCCTCACGGCAGCCCCGCGATCCGCAATGGCGCTGTTCCTCCTTCGCCGAACCAAGGGTCTCCTCCTGGATTCTCATCGCACTCGCATTCATCAGGACTCCCGTCGCCGAAGGAACAGGACAGGAATATTCATAGCCGTCGGTCTTCGATCCACGGCGTGACTGGCTTCCGTTCTGGATACAGTCTCAAGAAGAACTACGAAGTAATTCCAGGCTTGGAGTACTTTGCCTACGCCACGGATATCCTTGGCAACCACACAGGTGCTTACAACAACATGAAGAATGTGTACGCCAACATTTTCGCGGGATTGTACCATGGACAGTTAGGAAGGCCCATGGAGAGCTTTGCCTTCATCCACAAGGCGAGCCACAAGCTCCAGGTTATCATGAGACCGTAAGTCATGCTCTCCTTTGGTGTCAATTTCGAACACGGATCGCTAACTGTTATTCAGGAGCCTGGACAAGATGAGGCGGATCAAGCGTAATAGCGAGTTCATTCAGGAAACTAAGTACAACCAGCTCGCTCTGACGTTCTGGACCTGTCTCCAGCTTGAGAGGTATGACGGATTGAATAATGCCCGCCTGTGAAATAGCTTCTAACGTGAACAGTGATCTCATCGCCGAGATGCAGCTCCCACCATCGGGACTTCTCTCGTATGAAGACGACATGCCTCATCCCAACATGAGTCTTCTCGAAGGCTTTGACCAACGTATCCTGGATAGCTACCCCGGTCAGCTGTATCTCCGAACACATCTCAACAGCATCCACCGAATGTTTTACGCCCCCGAAGACCCAACCAAGGCCGGCAAGGACAAGTTTAGAAACGTCGGGGTTGTGTCCGATGCCGTCTCGGGGATGCACTGGGTGGCTCCCAGCTTTGCGTTCCGAGAGGATGATCCTCCAGCGGACGATATTCTGGCGGCAAGACTGCGGGCCAAGTATTGGGGTGCGCAGGTCATCACATATCGGCCATTCATACGACAGATCCTGCAGTTCTCGCACTCGATCAAGAACCATGCATCCAGCCCCAACTTCCCCAACGTCACATCCGAGTTTCGACAGGATGTTACGGCACCTGTGATCCACCCCAAGGCCAGGACACACGGCGATATCGACCCACAGGTAGTGGAATTGGCCAAGAAGGGCATCAAGGCTCTCATTGAGAGCACAAGGGCCTTCCACGGCCTGGGCGAAAAGCGACCTATCATCACGAATGTGTTTGGTACAGCGCATGCGTAAGTGGCGATTCAATCAGAGGATTTTTGAGGGGTGAACTAACATTGTAATAGGCAATGGGGCAACCTACTTGTTCTGTCGGCGGCGTTCAAGGACCCAGTGCTCCACTCGTACGTGGACGAGGAATTGCTGCGAACGCTGTTCCACAAGACGATATCGTTCCTTCGACAATCGGCAACAGCGACGAGCTCACTGAGGACGGATATGCATATCCTCGAAGGCCTGCAGCGAGATCTCTTCATGTACCCAGACCCGAGGACGGCATCGAGTTTCTCGAGCGGCACGAGCGCACCGGGCTACCACACGCCTCGGCCAGTTGCGATGGCTGCACCACCGCAGGTGCCTCACCACATGAACGACCAGGTTCTTCCACGACCCATGCCTCACCACCTGCAGATGAGTTCATCGCACGGGCAGTGATGACGGACAATGGCCGTTTCCGAGGGAGCAGGACGAGATGAGACGAGACGAGACGAGACTGGCGGCAGCGCTGATGACTTTTTTCATTACCATCTAATCATCATGACACGGCGTTAAGGTAACAGCAGCAACAACCTGGCTGACTTATTTGAATACACCATTAAGAGTACGGAGAGTCCCGTGGCTGGGGGTGAAAGTCGACACCCAGCAAGGCACACGATGGACTTGTCAAAATAGAGCAACAACACAACACAACACAACACACGCACACACACACCCGCTCTGCGCACGCACACCACACCATTATCTTTGGATACGGTCAACCAGATGTGCAGTGCGGAGCCAGCAGCAAGAGCAGGGGTGCCTCTTGATCGGTTCTAGCTGATCGAGGAGCCCTGTAGCTCTTGTACTGTACCATCAACGACGGCGCATGACGAAAGAATAATCCTCCTTGAGGTGCAAACCCAAAACTCGAACATGTCGGCATCCGCCTGTATGTATATACATGGGAGTGTCCTTTTTTTATTATTACTATTTAGAGAGGCTATCTTTTGATATTTTGTGTTTACTGCTTGTCGAATTTAGTTGGTTCAAAAGGATTGCATTGCATTGCATGCATGGTCCGGCATGGCATGGCCGCTTGCTTCAATTTAGTTGTATGGTACATGATTGTCTCGAGCATCACGGTTCTCAGTTTCCTTTTTTCTTTCTGGAGGGACATGGAGGAGATACCACTCATGGATGGTTGCTGAGCAGAGCATACTAGGTATAGTATATTATATAGGTATTGAATGAGGACGGGAGGGAGGATTTTTGCAAGCTCACAATCGCTATTTATTTAGTTTATATAGGCACTGCTGGTTTTGGGACTTGGGGGTAAAAGAAACAACAATACATGACATCTTGTGTCCATCTTGGTGTTTGCTATATGTGATGTGATATGTGCTTGTCTACAACCCCCATCTTGTACATGTTGCATGACGCCACTCGGCCTCGTATGTACAGAAAAAGAAACCCATGTATGTAGACCATGCGAGACCCATCGTGTCCCTGCACTCTGCTGCATGGCATGCCATTGACCCATGGTATCTATCGCCTGCAGCATCTCCGATGTGCAAAAGAGCCTTGAATGCTACCATGACCCCCTCCCCCTCCCTTCCCTCACCCTGGTAGAGTGGGGGAAAACGTCACCCCACCATCTTCCGGAATGTGTCTCTCTTTTTTTTTTTTTCTGTCTTAATTTTTCCGCGCCATGACCAGATCGGCGTCGCCGTTTGTGTTCTAGAAGGCTTCCAAGGGAGGGTGGCCATGCAGCCGGATGTCGTTCCGCGGTGTTGTGCTTGGGGGCCAACAACACTCTTTGGTTCCGAGGGAGTGGGCAAAGCGAGTGAGGGGGGCAAAAAGGGGGCCTAATGATGTTGTATTGAGTGTTGGTTGGACTATTTGTTTTATCTACTACGTGCGTGGTGGTTACGTGGTGGTTATTGTGGAGAGGGAAAGGGGAGTGTGAGAGAGTCATGAAGTCAGGTCTTACGACGGGCGACGTATCTTTGAAAGTGGAACCTTTCTTCGGTCATCTACTGTAGGTAGGTGTTTTAGGTGCTGGAACTGTTTCCTCTCACCGATTCCGAAGGATCGGGCATCCTCGGAAGATGACCAAGTCAAGGCGGCATGAGGTGACATGGAGGACAGCCTTACTTTTTTCCTTGTTTGACTGAGTGAGGCTGACAATGAGGGTGTTTGGGGGGTAGCATCATCTAAGCAAGCACGCTACAAGATGCAAGATGAAACACAGTCGGACGCTCTACAGTTGCACCTTGTTAAACCTGCCCCCCAAACTCTTTCTATCTTGACAAGATCCAACCTCCTTGGTGTGGCTCACAGCGCAGCCCGGCTTCTCTAGGCCAAGATTCCCCTTTGAAAAGAACCCATGTGAGACTAGCAACTTGAGTGTAAATGAAAAGTCGTAGAGATGAGATCCCATTTGAGCATAGTCCTGAGAGATGGAGCACGAGTCCTTATTATATCGAACAAGGACAGTCAGCATCCGCCCGACTAAAAGGGTGATATGAGATTTCACTAGCGCATTAGGAGCCCTTGACTCCTCCTGAGACTCTGTAGAAAAAAGCGACGGTGAGCCAGAATCACCTTGTCTATACCGTCCCTCTTGTCATTTGCCAATCTTGTTCCAAAGCTGGCAAAAGTCTTCGCCGAGAAGCCAAGGGAAAGAATACAAAAAGGGACAGCTCTGAAAGGTCAAGGTCCTCAGCAAGCCTAGCAAAACCGATGAGTGTCCTGGTTATATACTCGAGACTTTAGAGTCTTGGGCACTCTGCCATGAAGCATGCATGGTGTAGTTGGGCTGTGGTGGAATCAGCCACCAAAGCTGCAGTTGTTAACCTCACGACAACAGGGCTAATAGACAGATATACAGCACTCTCGAGGCGGAGGGCCGTCTTTTGGGCGTGAGTTGTCCAGAGGCCGTAGTCTTGTGAAGACGCTCTCAGCCGATGCCTTGGGACTCAGCGTTGTCAACACGGATACTAGTACCTGCTTTTATCCGACTGACTCAATATTGATCTGCCGTGGACTGCAACAGTACCGATCTAAACTTGAGGCCCTGGCTTTAGACCGTTGCCTTTGTTTAGTCTAGGCATAGAGAGGGCTTTGGGCTTGGGGAGCTCCTTAAAGATATGTTTCTCGGGAGGTTTGTATATGCCAACTTGTCTAGATTAGAACATTGAAAACATCACAGAGAGCGCCGTGATGAGACACAGGAGGCTAGAAGTTACCGGAAATCCCCTGACTCTTCCGGTATCTCGTTTCAGGTTCTCGCCATAACATGACAGAGATACAAGGGAGCCTCTGATGGCTTCTAGCATCAGCAAGTTCGGAAAGATGCCGGTCTATTTGCTCCCATCAGTCACATTCATGCTGTAACAAAGATCAAGGCGCCATTCAAAAATAGTCGCAAATATTCCCCGTTGGGCTCAGACATCTTGTCACGCAAAAGGCCCTGTTTCGAATATTTCTACCTCAAAGAGAACAAATATCAATAGTAGCCGCACGAGATATCATGGATTGCACCCACCACCACGATGTAGTATCAGATCAAATACTCTCCATTGCCTCCCAAAGAGGTTTCGACCAATGACATCTTGCCTACTATTAAGTATAGACAGGGTTGATTTGCGCACCAGTCTAGGAGTATCACTCCGATAGATCTGCTATGCTGTCTCGAGGTTGTGCAGCTTCACATAAGCAATGACGAACAGCTGGCATTGTATCAAAGCGTATAAAATAGATTGCTCATTTAGCTTACCCGCATGTATAAAGAGATCTGCGCACGGTTGATGGCCATGGTCTATCGCTACATCTCGTGCGCACCCATTCAACCTCCTCCACCCGACTTCTCTATACAAAGCCTGATACAGTTCCATGACACCCAATTTTAAGCCACCCAAACGCCACGCGTAATGCAAATGAACCCAGCCTCGAGGGGGGTATAAGACGTATCGTATTTGCTCCTTTCCATCAGAGGGTTCCGACCATCAGACTCTCCAGCATGCCCCCGGTCTGACACGCCACTTGGGCTCTCTCCACCTCGGCCTTGACTCTCCTGTGAAGAGTCCGGAAGCCCTCGTGCAGCTCCGCTGACGCGCCCACAAATTCCGAGTAGAGGTCCAAGAGGTGGAGGCCGACTTCGACGCATACGCTGACGTATCTGGGGTCACAGATGTGTCCACAGACCCATTTGAGGATAGGCTGGACCGAGAGCTCGTCTCGAGACTCCAGGGCGTCCTTCAGGGCGCTTCGGTGACGCAGGGCGAGGAGCAGGGTCAAAACGTTGAGGGGTGAGTGGTCGGGTGCATGCTTGTCAAGGACCTGATCCAGAGCGTTGGCATATCGGGCATGTCGGAGATCGCTCTGCCATGAACGCTCCTTTTTCTTGTGCTGGCGAGGTTCGTTGGCAATAACAACATCGGCTCCCTCGCCGACCATATCCAGCCGCTTGGCGGCAGCAACTCTGCGCTTCCGCTTGTTCCTCTTGGCGTCGTGAGCCTCGATTGTTCCAGCCACGAGAGCAGCCATTTCCTTCTCACGCTCCGCCTCCCGATTGGCCTCAAGTCCTGTGAGGCGAGTGCGCACGCTCAAGACACCAGACTGCATGCCCACGGCCAGGTGACGGTCGCTCGAGTCGGGATCATTACTCGAGGGGATGACCTTGACAGACAGGACAGGAGATTGATACTTGGTGCTCGACACGACGTTCCAGCCAGTTGTTTCAAACACCTTGACGTGACCTTCGAGACCACCGCTGACCAGTCGTCGACCATTGGATGCCAGGCTGAGCGACGTGACCGTCTTCTGATGGTTGGTGATCAGGTGCAGGGGCCGTGCGGCGACAAGATCAAGAACGCTGATGGATTCACCAGCCGCCGCGAACACGGTGGTCCCGGAGGGCATGGACAAGACATCCTCAACAGGGGCGGCATGCTTGAAAGTCATGACGGCACTGATGTTCCCTGTCCTGGGATCCCAGAGCTTCACCGTCGAGTCGTAACTTCCAGACACAATCATGTTTGACATGGTGCCGGGCATAAAGTTTGCACATCGAACATAGTCGGAATGGCCAACAAAGGTCGTGGTAGATTCGTTGCTGGGCAGATCCCACAGCCGGACCGTCTTGTCGTCGCTCGCACTCAGCAGAGTCGTCAATTCCGTCGGAGAAAACTTTGTCGTCCACACGGGCTGCTTGTGCGTCACCCACGTCTTGAGGATGGCCCTCGAGTTGACGTCAAACACCTGGATCTTTCCCGTGTCGTCACCAGCCACCAGCACCCGCCCATCCTTCCTAATCTCGCCGCTGCGCGCGACGTCGCCGAAGCGCGTGATGGTCTTGACGAGCTTCCGCGTCCGGTTCGAAAAGATCTGCACGCGCGTGCCCGTCGTGACTGCGAAGCTGTCGTTGTTGGACGAGATGTGGACGACGGGGTACGAGGTCGGCGACGGGATGAGCAGCTGGTTCTTGAACGTCTTCCAGTAGCGCTGCTCGGCGGTCACGGGCGTCGGGCCCGAGGGCAACTTGAGCTGCGGCAGAGGTCCCACCTGAGCTGCCATTGTTGATTATTGCGATGACGAGCTTTGCGATCGATGGTGGGAGTGTTGAGCTGCAATGCTAGGTAGGTTGCGCTGTGATATTTTTTTTCTGCGATAAGATAAAGAATACAGAAGTCGATGGCTGAGAGCCAAAGAAACGCTAGCCGTTTTGGGTCTGGTGCCAAGTCCCCTGCATCCTCGAACAGTACGTACCCATTTGGTGAGCGGCAGCATCAACAACCACATGTAAGTCATCAATCACCGAGGTTTTACTTCCAATGTAGGTACTTCGCAGTCACTTTCAAGTCTCAAAGAGCAGCCGGAACATTCAAATGATGTAAGTAATACAAGCGTTCCATCAAGCTAGGGGTTAAAGAACCAGACAGAGCCCAATGGAGCCGGCGTCAATAACACTCCCCTCATCCACGAAAACAGCATACGATGAAACAGTCACCAACCACGGAATAAGCCGAATGAAATATCATCATCAATTTCTAATGAATTGTCCAATATTTTCCCTTTGAACATGTTCAAAACTCCCACATTTCCCTAATCCTTCCATATCTGTTCCGTGCTCTAACGCCAAATCAAGCCCCTTGATTATACAGTACATTCGCTCTAGGTCTCATTACCTTCGTTTATCTATTCAATATCCTCCCCTTCGTCGGGACCTTCCTGTCCCGATGTCGATCCTCTGCATTTCTTCCATCAGAGCCAACTCATTACCTGGTCCGTTGGCACCGCTCATCGTGAGTTGAAGAGGGATCTTGGCTGGGATTGGTGGACCCCCATACACCCCACGGTTCTCGTCTTCGAAATCCCAGGTGCTCGCTCGCGGCAAGCCTCGAAGAGAAGAGTTTCCGTAAGGGGTCCTTTCCTGGTAGTTGTCCTTGGAGATCGGCGCCAGAGGACTCGACGCCGCAGGAGAATTGCCAGCAGAAGCTCTGTTTCGCTTCTGGAGACGAGTCCGGCCAGTGCTCGTGGGTGCTGGTGTCCGCGGTTCTTCGGAGAACGTGTATGACGATGAGTTCACCGTGGACATGGAGTGACGGCCAGTGCGACGGGCCCTGCGAGTGCTAGGCGGCATTGGCTGCGCCCCCGACAATGGAGGTCTCGATCGCGGTTCTGGTGCCGGTTCCTGGTTCTTCTTCTCTGGTTCCGGCGCCCAGGTGTCCTCGGGAAGATGATCCGAAGGGTCGATTTCTCGCCCGTCATATGTGATGATCTTTGTCGGCTCACCACCCAGGTAATCTGGCGAAGGACTAGCTCCATCCTTCGAGGAAACAAGGCTCGGGTTCAGGGCGTCATAAGAGTCCGGTCCGAAGGGAATTTCAGTTGACCTTCGGTTCTCGTCCGGAGGAGGCGCAGGGCTGACCGACTTGCGCTTGATCTTGTGCTGAGGGTTGGGGCTGGTGCGGGTGTTCGGCGAGATGGCCCTGGGCTTGATTATCTGCTGATCGGCCGCAGAGGTATATGTGATGGCCCGTCTGTATGGCTGGATGGCATAGCTTTGATCATAGCTCTGATCGTAGCCCTGGTCATAGCTTTGCTCGGGCGGCGCTTGGTTGTACCCTGACAAGGACTCGTTCCGCGGGCGGCCTCGGGTGGGTGTTGAAAGGCTTTGCGAATGGGGCCGCCTCTCATGTCGACGGTCTTCGTAAATCAGATCTGTTAACTCCTGGGATTGGGAAGCATCCAACCCTGGCACAAGCGCCGCCGGCATGTTGGGGAGGGCATAGTTGGAGGAGCTCTGAATGTGCTTGGTCTCCAGCTCAGACCCATGACCCGAATGGTGACTTTGGCTACTGTGGGAGTGGTACGAATTATCACCGGGGCTTCTGGAGAAGCTTCGTCGGTGGGAGGAAGTCAATGCCACTTGCCAGTCCTCCGGGTTGTGATATCCATCATCTTGGGCCTGATATCCATGCGCAGGTTGCGAGGGTGACCAGTCGTCCCGATAAGGAGAGCCTCCGATTGATCGTCGCAGAGCCAGCGGCGCAGGGCTCGGCTTTTCGTCGAAGGCCAGCTCGTCCGGATACATCCGCGAACCACTCTGCCTGAAGTTGTTGACTGGCGGGCTGGAATTCTCGGGCGCATCCTCGACCGTTGGTTGCATCGACCGATAGTGAGGATCGTAGCTGGCGTCATAGGAACTGTGTCTCGGCGCAGTGTCGTAGCCCATTCCGTTGGGAGACGGGACAGGGTTGGCAGCCGGTGCCGAGTCGTACGCGCGGAAGGTTGGGCGCCCTGGGTAGGGTACCAGGGATTGAGACTGCGATTGTGGCTGCGGCTGGGGCTGTGACTGCGATTGTCTTTGAGCCTCATGTCTCAGAACGTCATATCTCATCTGCGTCATCTTGGTCGGTGACGTATCATAGGTGCCCCTCGGCACAAGTTCCTGACTTGTGCCGCTGTATCGGCTCCGATGGGCAGGTGGTGGTGGTGGACGCTCGTTTTCCATGGGAGAGAACTGTCTGGGATCGTCCATGGGCGCCATTGAAGGCGGCGGCTGGTCATAGAGATCCTGATGCGGAGAGTAGTGACCCCGATGATCCATCTGGTCCTGCTGAAGCGTGTACCTGGGGCTGTAGTCCCGGTCATCGTAGTGTCGCGGTGACCCTTCGTACATGGACCTGCGGGATTGGCGAGGCACTTCCACGCGCGTCGGTGTCACATATTCTTGTTGTACGGGCGCGTGCGCTGACGGAGAATAGTTGTCTGTGTGACGGCTGCGTGTTGATTGCGACGGTGGTGTGTTGTACTCAACAACCTGCAGAGGAGACTGGGCCTGGATGAAGGCGCCCGAGTGCGAGGTCTGCTTTGCATGTGCTCGTGGAGGCGTGCGGTGATCAGGCCCCGCAGGTGATGCTGAAGGTGGTGCCGGAGGAGCCGTTGTGGGAGCTGCTGGGGGAGTCGCAACGGGAGCTTCGCCGGTTACAG
Source organism: Fusarium neocosmosporiellum (assembly GCA_006518225.1). Taxonomy (NCBI): domain Eukaryota; kingdom Fungi; phylum Ascomycota; class Sordariomycetes; order Hypocreales; family Nectriaceae; genus Fusarium; species Fusarium neocosmosporiellum. The sequence continues at coordinate 19,085 of SSHR01002567.1, forward strand.
GATCAGACGGCAACGGTCGTCTCTTGACTGGCGTTCTCTGCTTGACGGATCCTTGCTCTTGCTCTGCGGCGGCAGGCTGCTTCGGTTTCGCCGCGGGCTTGTCGGGCTTGGGACGGGTGTCGTAGAATGTGATTTCCACCCTGATCTCGCCGGCGTATTTGCCTTTGCAGCTTAATGTCTGCCACATGTCGCTCTGTCCACCGCCGGCCACAATGATGCCTCTGAGGTCAATCCATGACTCTCCCACCAGATCTGTCCGCTTGTCGTCTGTAAAGACGGAGATCTTGAGCTGGTAATAATCTGGGCAGTCATGGACTGTGAACCGCAGCTCCTGGTCCCTGTTTAAAGCCAGTCAGTCCGAACTCGATTTTTAGCTCTCAAATTCGTTGATGCTCACCATTTGGGCGTTTGCCCGCCCCGGATATCTGTGGTTGTCTTCTTGGCCTCCTTGCCTAACCGGGCGGCGCAGTAGGGATCTTGCTTGCCGATGGTCTTGCGATTCGGCAAGTTCTTGGCCCGGTCGACGATAGCGACGAGAGTTCCAATAATGGGGCCATCGACCGACATGTCGGCAAAGATGCCCGCGGTGTGCGCCGCGCTGAGCGGGTTCTTGACCTTGGCGGCCATGATCGCAGCTCGGTGCGGGGGCGGGGTGCTCGGTGCTCAGGATCAAGGTTGCAGGTGATGAAGAGAAATCCTGGAAAATTGATGCCGTCGGTTTTTGTTTACATAGACGAGGCGTCGCAGTTGACCAAGGGATAGCTTGGTTTCGCCGTAGATCGACAATAGATTGGTGTCAGGAACCGCAAACAAGGACTAGCCCCAAAAGAAGGCGACAATCGGCAATGAAATCGAGAACCCCGAAACCAAGGACAAAGTGAAAATGAACGAGTCAAGGAACAATGAACAATCCGGAAAAAGTATAGTGGGGGGAATAAAGCTTGAGAAAGGGAAAGGGATTAAAAAGGCAGAAGTGACGGTACCGCGGATGGGAATGTGAAAGGTGCTAAGGTTTGTACTCGTGGAGGAGGAAAATGCTGGTGGTGGTGACGGAAAGTATGGACGTTGAGGCGTTTGGCGCTAACGGCTGACGCACGCAATGGAGCTGTATGGTTAGTAAAGTCCGCCAAAGGAGGGTCGACTCGACTCCCGCAAAGAACTGAGGATGAAGGAGGAGGAGGGATGGATGTCAGAGAGAGCAAGCAGTCTCTTCTTCCAAATGAGCTCCTCGAAGCTGGATATCGAAGCGTTGTATAGGACCAGCTTGCGTGTGGTTGGGAACCGAATGCGGTAGGACTGTGGGCCGGAGTGGGCCGGAGTGGACCGCCTGGCGGGAGGCTGGGCTGAAAACGGGGGGGCTGGTGCGCCGCTGCAGGGGCTGAATCGAGGCTCCTGGGGCGAGCGAGGAGCCGCCTAGAGGCCGCCGTGGCCGCCTATTCGTCCAGCGCCGTCGGGGGATTTGCAGGGAAACCTGCGCCAGGAGACAGGGGGGGCTCTAAGGTTTGAGCGCGTCCAGGGGACTGGGACTTGGATCTTGGCGAATCTGCGTGAAAACTGAAATGGCCAGTCGTCGGGGCGCGTCACCACGAGATGAATTTGCTCCTTGGTGTCGGATGGTGTCCCGTTTATTCAGGGGATCGCCCAGGAACAGATATTCGCCTAGCCGAGTCTCGGCATTTCAGGATCCAGAGACAGGGAGAGTTAGCCCCGGCGGGTTTCAGCGCGACTGGCTTCCAGCTTGGATCAGTTCCAATCCGAACGGAGTACGGATAACTTAAGCATTGGATAAAGTCATCCACCAGTCATGATCGAGGCTTCGTATCTGCACCGCCATGCTGCTTTCGCAACCCGCTTCGCACGCACGCACGCTGCGGGAAGACATAGGAACGCGCGTGTTTGGCCATGCCAGGTCACAGCCACAGGAGACTTGCGTACCTAGCTTTCTACGCTCTCGGATTGACGATTTGCCAAGCCGTGGGCTGACGTTGACAGTTCCATCCCACCTGTAGGACCTTGTCTTATTACTCGTCGCCTCCCTCCGCGTCCCGAGTCCCTTGGGGCCTTGGATATTCGCATCATGGCCCACGTAACTGGCCGTGATCCGTCATTATGTGGTCTGTGCCGGCCCATAATCGCGACCATGGGCGGCATCCATGCCACCCGACCTGCTGTACTCTGATGGCTGGATGTCCGGCCTCGCCAGAAGACTGCTAAATTAGGTAGCGATCAAACAACTCTCATCCCACAAACTTGTGCAATGGCGGATCCCACCTCCAGTCTGCGGGGGCTGCAATGCAAACTCAACGACGACCCGAAGCCCGTCCAATGGACCCTCGATGAAGAACCCCTGCAACGCAATTGATTGAATCTAATCAACCCGCCTAACCTCTCAACGTCCAGGCAAGCTCCTGAAGAGTCCGGACTGCTGCCTTTGACCCCCCGCCCCGATGTCATTCTCATCTTCCTTGGCTGGCTGAGACGCCAAAAACAATCTTTTTTCTGCTCCTCCACCACGGTCCCTCCGAATCAGGTTTTTTGCGTCCAAGTTTCCGGCGGCAGAGGAGTCTTCATGGCGCCCTGTTGCCAGGGAGACAACCAGAAGAATGTCACGCCTCCGATTGTTTGGGGCAGGAATTTCGAGCTAACCACTATTTCCACCCAGCTCCGTCATCCACTGGTTTCGCCCGACGGAGAGATGTCA
>SSHR01002568.1:0-17924 GCA_006518225.1 Fusarium neocosmosporiellum
TGCTTTTATTTATTACTATATTATAGCCTAGCTAGGTGTCAGGGAAGTCAAACTAGTAATCGTCGGCTGACCCATGCCATGCAAGCGCCAAAAATTTCCCATACAAAATTAATCATCGACGACTCACCGACGCAAGGCATAGGTGTCAGGGCTTAATTCCACTATGGTAAAGAATAAGCTTTTTTAACACCTCCGATAACATGACTCGATATCAACGTATCTGCCTAGGATAAGCTTTTCATTGTAGCTGCAGGGTTGAGAGTTTCCTCCGACCCTTGGCCGGCACCAATAATAAGGCGCTCCGCGTTCCTGACTGCAGGAGTGAACCTTGAACTATGCGAAGCTAGATACATGTACGTACAAGACGCAGCAGCCTTCACGTATCTCGATCTGGACCGTAATAAAGCTCCTGCGGATAACTGGGTTAGATTCAAGCGTGCGCCCTTTCGTGTTTTCTGTCATCTGAGCGGGATTGGCAATCTCTCCCGTTCAGTCAATCACAGCGTCTCTGAACCACGACCTTATCTACCATGTATCCTCCTAAAAAATCTGTCAGCTTGAGGTCTGTTGATAACGGTAGTCTGACAGCATACCTGGTACCTGCTCCATGCTCGCAGTTGCTTGAGCTCATCTAGGCCTGGCTGCTTGCTGCCGCCGCGTCGCTTGGCGAGAATACCAGCAAGTGTGTTGTGGACATCAGCAGCCATCCCAGCTGCGCCACAAACATAAAAATACCCGCCTTGTGCTAGCAGATCGGCTACTTCCTCTCCCTTTTCGCTAAGTCGATGCTGGACGTAGATTTTCTTGCCTCCTTCGCGTGAGAAGGCTGTGATCAGCGAGAAGCAGTCTCCCAAGACTGACTTGAAGGTCTAGAAGAAGGGGCACGTCAGTTTCACGTAAAAAGAAATCGAGAAAAAAGAAGGGAAGCAATAGAACACATACCGCAAGATCTTCCTCGTACAAAAAGTCCTGGGTGCGGCTTCGACTGCCATAAAACAGCATCGACGTCCCAACCTTCTGACCAGCTTGGAGCTGGGCTGTCCTTTCTTGTAGGAATGCACGGAAAGGAGCGACGCCGGTGCCTGGGCCTACCATGATGATTGGTATAGACGGGTCCTCGGGTAGCCTGAATTTAGACTGACGGATATGCAGTGGAAGTCTGAACCCTGCGTACTTGTCACGCGGACCTTGGATAGCATACTCAGGCTGTGTGCCGGCCTCTCCAAAATGCTCTCTCTTCAGATCGAGGAGGTAGTTACTCGCCACGCCTTTCCACGTATCTCCGCTCGGTAACAAAGCCTTCTCAGCAACAGCAGTTATGGACAGACTCTGTGGATGCACCAGGGATGAAGAAGAGATGGAGTAGTATCGCGGCCGCAAGCGGCTCAGACATTCGAGATACAGCGAAAAGGGCACAGTGTTCCAGACGCTGCCTCTGCCAGAGAACTCCAGCACCTGAGGAAGGTTCATGTAGTTGGACGTGACGGTCTTTGCAAAGTACTCAACGTCGTTACTCAACCGCACCATCATGGCAGCAGCCTCACTGGTCGGCGCAAAGGGAACAAGTCGAGCTGCTAGTTGACGAGACATGGGGGCGCTGATCTCGAGGTAGTAGCGAGCAATGGATTCGTAAGTTGTAGGTGAGGGACAGGGGACCTTTTCGGTCGCATCGAGCGATCGAATGTCGATGACATGGTTGCGCATATCTAGGAGTCCATGTATACGCAGGAATCTGTCTACCTCGGCGTTGGGGTTCATCGGGTGGATAGCCACATGATCACCTGTTTGGTAGCTGATTCCTGACCCAGTCAGATCAAACTCCATATGGACGCAGTTGCGGTCTTTCATTCGAAACAGCTCTCGCGCCTCGGTGATGCTTGAAATGAAGAGCTGCTGGGGTCCACCCGTAGTTGGCAAGCCTTTCAGCTGCTGCACTGACATCTCGCCCAAGTAGACTCCCGGCGACTGAGGGCTTAGGTCACCTCTCTGTAGGACTTCCAGTACTGGTTCGTATACAGCCTTCCGCTCATGCAGGCCAAGAAGCGCCGAGACCTCTTTCCACATGATATTCTTCCACGATAGAAAGTCCTCCTCCATGGTGCCAGCTGCGTCATCGCCCTCGCCAACACGGCATATCCTTTGCGCACCTAGCTGTTGCAGCGCCGAGTCGACGCCGTGCACGACGTTGTTGTAGTTCTCATACGTCTTGTTGCCCAGACCGAACGCCGCATAGGACAAGTTCGTCAAAGGTTGGCCATCCACGCGTGCAGCCGCGCGCGTGAGAGTTTCGTACAGAGTCACCGCGTTGTCTGTCGGCTCTCCCTCGCCGTATGTGGCCAGCACGAAAATGAGAACATGGCTGGAGTCGACTTTATCCAGATCTATCCAAGTGTACTCGTCCGCATCGGCCGTCATGGTCCGCAGGGAGAATGAACTGCGACCATCCTGCGCCAGCCGAGTTGCAAAGGCTTCGGCGGTGCCGGTTTGCGAGCCGAAGACAACGACGCAGTTCCGGTCCGAGTTGCGCATGGCTTCCACAATGCTGGTGCGGGCCGAGCTGGCGTTGGGCTCGCTAGAGACATTGCTCGTATCTCGTTCGCGCTGTTCTCGGTTGGTCTGGCCATCAACACGGCCTGATTTGAGGGATGAGGCGCTCCTGAGATCTTTGGTTTGGTGCCAGAAGCGACCCAGGTAGCCGTATACAACGACCATCACCATTGCGACGACCATGGTGTCTGTGGCGCCCAGCGGCCATTCGAAGGCGACGGCTGGGTCTGGCAATGTCGCATTAACGCCCATTGTCAATCAATTCGAGGTCAGATTGATCGAAATTGAAGGTTGAGCGGCGATAAGACGGGGATAAAATATCAGTGCTTGATGGCAACGATGGAACTCGGATACAAATATATGGCAGATCTTACCTGGCCTCGCTAATTCGTTTCGGGGCCTGTTTAGTGCGTGCTGCCGGCGGATATGATTCGGGAATGAAGAAAATTTGGGAAAGAGGGAGCCCCAAATTGGAGAAGGGTGTGATGCAAGTTTACTGACTTCCCCAACTTTTCAGCAGCTGGCTGTTGGACTTCATTCTCCTCACTACTTACTAAAGGAACCGTGGCGTTTTCCCCCGATAAAAGACAGCTGGAATCAGCAGCTTCCTTGACAAACATCTGGAGAGTGCCTTTGAGATGGGTGTAATGACTTGTACAGTTGTATCTGGGGGCTGTCTCTTTCTGAAGAGCTCGCCAGAAGAAGCAACATAGTAGCCACACAACCATAAAGACTTGTACATGCCGGACGCATAAATGGTTAACCCGGTTATAGACTCCTGTTGACTTTATATGGATACGCAACTGTTTGTCTTGTGGGGTCATTCTCCTTCAAAGAACACAACTCCATTTAATTCAGCTTGGTTTCCAACTCCTTTCCAGCCAGCCACTGTTCCAGGTTCGCAGCTGTATCCTCATACCATCGATGCATAACTCCCTCCTCCACGTAGCCCATGTGTGGACTCAAGAGAACTTGGCTCCGTCCATTCACGCCCCAAGCCGTCGTCCGCCACTCACTATCCAGCGGCAAGGGCTCGACAGCGTACACATCCAAGGCGGCGCCCCTGATCTTGCCCTCCTGTAACGTTCCAAGCAGCGCCTTCTCGTCGATCAGGGGCCCCCGCGAAGTATTAACCAACAAAGCGGTAGCTTTCATGAAGTTGAGTTCGTGCTGTCCAATCATACCTCTGCTGCGGTCTGAAAGAACGTAGTGGATGCTCACAACGTCGGCCTCTCGTAGCAGCTCCTCCTTCCTGGCGGTAACGTGGAATGTGCCAGCCGGGAGGCCAAATTGGCGGGCCTTTTCATCGGCCGTCTCTTGGGTGAGGCTGCTGGACCAGACGAGTATGTCCATGCCGAAAGCCAGCACGCCGACCTTGGCTACTTCAGCACCTAGCTTGCCCAGCCCGATGATGCCGAGCTTCTTGCCCCGCAGGCCCGTGGCGAAGGATGTCTCCCAGGCGCCTCTGGTCTTGACTCCGGCATCATCATGGGCAATGTGACGAGCAATGCCCAGGATGAGAGCCCATGTGTGCTCAAGTGTCGAGTCAAGCGATGTCGCAGGCTTGAGTCCAGGGCTCTGACCAATTCCTTTCGCCCCGGCCACGATAATCCCGCGCTCGGTACATGCTGCCATGTCGATGGCTGAGTTCTTCATGCCCGTGGTCAGCACGAGCTTGAGATTGCTCAGTTCTCGAACCACGCTCCCCGGTAGCGCCGTGCGCTCTCGCATTGTGGAGATGACGTCGAAGGGCTGGAGCCGCTGGATCAACTCATCCTCGCGCTCAGGGCCCAAGGTGTCGGGGAAGATGGTCACCTCTATCTTGGAGCTCAGGTGGGAAAGCTTGCTGGCTGCGACTCCTTGGTAGTCGTCCAGGATCGCCACGCGAATTTTAGGAGTGGCCATGGTCGTATTGCGTAATGAATTGTCAAGGAGCGAGATGTGGTGACGTGGGGTAGCCCTGATGACCTCGAGGAGGTTGCAGGCGTCGTTGGTGCTATCTCGGGTGTAAATAGTTAGACGAGCCTTTTTAGTAGATTTAATTTCTTACATTGTTGGAGGTCGATGCAAACTTATCAATTGTAGATGGCGCGCTGGTAGCATCTCATTTTCCCCGAATTGGGGTTCTAGAAGAGGTGGCGGAATCTTCCCTTCCACCCCCCGCCTAGCGACAATTCTTACCAAGCTTGACTTCTAGCCTCTTTCTACCCATGTACTCCAAGGCCCCCAAGTCGGGGCTTCTGTGGATCCTGGCGTCTGGGGTTCAGCCGCCAGTCCTGATTCAACCCGGATGGAGGCTTTAGATGGCAGATTAATAGAAGCTCAAAGTCGTAGAATTTAAAGCTCAGATGTTTCTAAGCATACAGGTCTTCGACATCTCACCTCAATAACCTACCTCTCGCATTCCAACACCTTTAGATTCACCAAAGCCTTCTTACGTCATGGAGTCTTCAACTAGCATTCCTCTCGTTCATGGTATTGGACTGGACAATGTAGGCGCCCGGGAGGCGGCATACTTTGTACTGGTCGTCGTTCTTTTCACTGCCTTTATCAAGGAGTCCAACAAAACAGACATTCCCAAGATAAAGAACCTGCCAGAGCTTCCCGGTGTTCCCTTCTTTGGCAGCCTTTTCCTGCTTGGTCGCCATCATGCTCGGAACTGCGCACGGCTGGCGAAAAGCTATGGCGATGTCTTTCAAGCCCGTCTGGGCAATCGTGTATGTCCAAGCCTCTCCTTGAACATGCTCGGTTCTTCCATCCCGCTAACGTATCTCGTAGAGGTTCATCTACGCCAACTCGTTCGAATCCGTCAAAGAACTGTGGATCAAGAACCAGTCAGCGCTGATCTCACGACCCAAGTTCTGGACATTCCACGAAGTCGTCTCAGAAACCCAAGGCGTGTACACCCTCGGAACCTCGCCCTGGAACGAGTCGGTAAAGCGCGCTCGCAAGGCCGCCGCCACGGCACTCAACCGCCAGGCCGTGCAGACATACCTGCCCTTCATCGACCTCGAGTCCACGACGAGCATCAACGAGCTGCTGTCCAACATCAAGTACGACACCAACATTGACCCGAATGGGTACTTCCAGCGTTTCTCCCTCAATATCAGTCTGACGCTGAACTACGGCATTCGGCTAGACGGCACGGTCCGCGACCACACGCTGAATGAGGTCGTCACTGTCGAACGTGAGCTCGGAAATATTCGCGGAATTGCGCACAACTGGCAGGACTACGTGCCGTTTCTCCGTCTCTGGCCTGGGTTCAGGAAGAAGGCTATTCAAGTCCGTGGGCGCCGCGACGAGTATATCCTGTCCTTCTTTGAGCAGCTGAAGCAGCGTATCGCGGACGGAACCGACAACCCGTGCATTGCTGGAAATGTGCTGAAGGACCCAGAGGCCAAGCTTGCCGAGAGTAAGTCGCGAGTTCGTCGAGTTGCAACTCTACTGACACCTTGTTAGACGAACTCAAGTCCATCTGCCTCACCATGGTCGCAGCGGGGCTGGATACTCTGCCCGGCAACATTAACATGACCATCGCTTATCTTTCGTCGGACCACGGCCAGGAAATCCAAGCTCGTATGTACGACGAGATTATCAAGGCTTATCCGGACGAGGACCCCTGGCACGCCTGCCTGGTGGAGGAGAAGAGCGAGTTCATGCGGTCCTTTGTTAAGGAGGTCCTGCGGTTCTGGTCGACTCTGAACCTCTCATTCAATCGCGAGAGTGTCAAGGACATTAACTACAAGGGAGCAACTATCCCTGCTGGCACTCCATTCCTTCTTGTAAGAACACGTCCTTTGTCCGCTAGAGACATACTTACAAGGGTTATAGAACATGTGGGCGGCTAACCATGACCCCGGCCACTTCCACCGCCCGATGGAGTTCGTCCCCGAGCGCTTCATGGGCGTTGACGAAGTAGGCACAGGAACTCAGCACTTTGGCTACGGCGCCGGCACGCGGATGTGCGCCGGTGCCCATCTCGCTAACCGGGAGCTGTACGCCATCTTCTGTCGGCTAGTGCTCGCGTTCCACATCCGCGGGACGAGCGACATCAAGTCTCGGCCTATCCTAGACACGATCGAGTGCAACTCGGTCCCGACTAGCATGGTCACCCAGCCGAAGCCGTTCAAAGTTCAGTTTGTGCCCCGTGATGAGAAGAAGCTGAGGGGATGGATCAAGGCCAGCTTTGACAAGACGAGCTATCTGTGATGTATAAAAAGCTGCCTATTAGTTACAGTGGCAAAATTGGAGCGAGTTTGTGGGATAGGGGAGAAACAAGGGTAGTTAGTTGTGACTTTCAATCAAAACTGCTTCCGACATCAAGTTAGCGAGTGTTGCCCAGGGCCATCAGTTTGTGATTACTAGCCACGCGTACTGGTGAGCTGGAATACTTAGACGCATAATAACAACAATGGCCCCATCATCATGCTCTGCACTAACCAATTACATGCTACTGGCGTTGTGACTCTCACTGAATGCCGTTTCAACTAGGAAGAGAATGCAGTCTCCCGAGGTTGGGGCCTTGAAAGCTCTAGACATTTGACTAACTTCCTCCAGAGACTTGGGGATTGACCGTGGGACAGCCGTTCTTGCTGGAGAAGACCTGCTGGCCAAGGTCACCTCCTCAAAATACGCGATTTCATCTGAACCATATTCCATTGTGAGACTATCCTCTGTCCATAACAGACAACCCCCAGCTAGGCTTCATGAGATTGATGCCCCCGACTCTGCGCCTCGAGCAGCTCCGCATACGCATTCAACGACCGGGCAATAAGATCCACCATCTCCCACACACTCTCAGCTCTATACAGCGAAGCCCAAAGCCGCACAACGCCACACGGCAAAGAAGCCTCATTGCCGACAAGCCTGTCTACCTGGCCGCGGTGATTCGCCTCTGCAACCAGTTGGATGACGAAATGCAGCATCCTCGCCTCGGCGGCGTTGAGGGGCGGATCTGGGTTGGGGGCTGTTACCGCCTCGAGCCACTTGGCCAGCAGCACAGCGCATTCAAGAGAGCATAGTGCGTGCTGGTTGGACCAGTACACCACCTGTGTCTGGGCTACGTAGTTGATGCCGAGCTTGACGGGGATGCTGAGCGCGTGTGCGCAGTGGAGAGCCGCTCGGGTGAGTCTGTGGCTGCGCTGTGCTGGAAGGCTGCTGTTCAGCGACCGTGCGATGGTGTTGGGATCCCAGGACTCTAAAGAGCGGATCGGGCCGAGATCCATATTAATACGAATGTAGGCGAGGCGTAGCAAGGCGGTGGAAGTGAAGGAGAGAGGTCCATGCGGGCTCAAGGGGTCCATGGAAGACTCGCGTCCAGACTCCCAACTCACCGACCACCTCTTTAGCACCAGCTCAAAGGTGTTCATCATTTCAGAGGATAACTGCTGGCGATTCTTGGAGGGCAGGCCAGAGTTGCGTACTAGCCAGATGCGCTGGATGATGGCATGCATCAACACGCAGCCGCCCAGCGGAGAGAAGCCAGGCGTGGGCTTGTTGTGCGGCTCCGTCGGTGCGACCACGGGCCCAGACTCGAAAAGCTTCTCAAAAGCGCTGGCAAAGTCCTCCGGGGCAGCGAGGATATCACTGCAGGCGAACCGGAACCATTCCGCCTCACTGGCAGCCTTCCACTCGTTCTCCGCACACGGGAGATCCAGACGCAGCTCATCCGACAGCATCATCGGCGGCATGTCAAACACGATGGTGTGGATGTTGAAGAAGCAGAAGATGACTAGTTTCGTACGCTTGAGGGATTCGTATCTCACCCATTCATGCCAGTTGTGAGGCTGCGGCATCCGCTCATACGCTTGGTTGTCCTCCCGCACGAGTGAGTCGAGGATGCTGCGGAGCGAGAGTGCCTCGAAGACATCGGGCTCGCGTTTGAACCAGGTGGCTATAGCGATGAGTAGCACCAGGGCCTGCATCGTCTCGACGGTTGCGTACCGTCCGTCCCCTGCGCTGGGCGAATCGCTATTGTCCTCGGTGCTTGTGCCGTCACTGTCGCTCATCTCGTCTCTGCTAACAGCCACCGCATTGGACCCTCGTCTTGTCCGCAGGCGCTCCAACGCCACGTCCTTGGCCAGGTGAAAGAGCTGGTTACCAGCCTCGGGTTCACGCGAGTAGCGGGCGCCGATAGCAGCAATAGCCAAGATGAGCTCGATGCGCATCACGCCCACTCGGATGGTGGGAACATGCAGGAACGGATAGTGCTCGTTGAAGACGTTGAAATACGCCGATAGGAATCGTGACAGAGCGTGCTTAGACGGAAGCACAAAGTCGTCAGGCACGCAGGAAGAGAAGCCGTCCAGTTCTCGCAGCATTCGCTGCCAGGCCTCGTGAGATATAGAGAGGTGATCGTTGGTCTTGCGCCGTGGACGGCGCGGCGTCTCCGGATGGGTTGGTGGGCTGTCTTCAGGCTGCAGCGACGGCAACCTTGATCCGTACCTCGAGAGTGCTGACTCTGCCGAGTTCGAGTCAGATGTGGAAATGTGTAGTCTAGACTGTGTCGGCCACTCGGTCTCAGGCAAGGTCTCGACATAGCCTCCCATCGTTAAAGTGTGGTGCCCATCTAGCAATAGCGTCGGAAGCGGCTGGTAGGATGGCGAAAAGACGTGATTCGGGATCGGCACGCTGTCCATGAAAGAGGTGAAGTCGTCTAGAAACCCCGCAACGTCGAGTGAGCCATCTTCCAAGCCAAATTCCCCTGCACTCAACGGCGCGTTGCTCGGTACGGCCACCGCGCTGTTAGCTGGCATCAGTTCTTGGAGCGACAGGCCGCCGATTGTCCTTGCATCCATGCCAGGCGACGCGGTTGTTACCGGAAGTAGCAGCGAGGAAGCCTCCGTCGTGCAAGTAATTGTCTCCGATGCTGGGTCTTGGTCATCCGGTTGATGTGCCAGGCGATCGTGACGCCGGAGGAGATCTCTGTGCACCATAGTGAGCAGCCATTTTCTTGAAGCTATCGACAGCCTGAGGGGGTGGACAGTGAAGAGGGGTTCGTACTTCCTCGTAAAGGCTTTGGTGCATCTCGAGCATCGGAATGGCTTTTCCTTGGTGTGTGACCGCTCGTGTCGCTGCAGGTGCTCCAGCCGGGCGAAATCGCGAGAACAGCGCTGGCAACGGTGCGTCTTTGGAAGTTTGGTCATGTTTGTGTCAAGATCCGGGGAGGAGATCGCGGAGAGGGTGAAAATCTGGGGTAAGAGCGGCTATCATTGCCGGGGCTCGAGCCCAGCCACCAGCAAACGCTGGCTAAGTCGAATGAGGCATGGCTGCTTTGAAATGGTGCTTTGAGTGCGCTCTTATTGACTGCACGGGAGTGTTTCTGTGCTTGGCTTAAAGTCCCCAAGACTGCTGGCTTGGATATAAGGCGGGTATAGTAATGGCCACGCAATATGACTGGAAATCACAAGCCTGTATAATTGTGGGACAGAGACATCTGGCCAGCCAATTAACGATCATTTACCCCTCCCCATCTGAATTTTAACTCCAGCGGCTCGTTGCACAACACAAGGGACCGAGGGCGAACTCTGCCGTTATCAAGGAGTATAACCAGGTATCTCAAGAGCTAGCATATACTGTAAAAATTACCAAAGCCAGTATAGATATAGATAGACAGAGTACGGGGTATAAGCTGCCAACCATCAAACAACTCGCACCTCGGCATAATCTTGGGCCCCGGATCCAGGAAACCGGCCCCAAGTCGCAACAACCGCGCTAGTTGGACTCGCTTGCGTCAGCGGCTCTAGGCCGTTCCCAACCCCAAATTGGGGTAAGGACAATGGTCATGCAGAGAAGTGCGCCCAGCACCAACACGGCGATGCGCAGATTCACCATCTGGTCGTCAACATGTCCGCTGTCGACGCTCGGGATCGGTTTTTTCGTCGCTGGAAGCTTGGGGACTGTCTGTCAAGTCAAGTACGAAATATTTGTTAGCAACAGCAAAACCCTGGCATGCATTGGATGGGAATACCTCGATTGTGCCAATTTGCAATGTCTTCAGTATGCTCCTCGCTTCGTTGCTGTGCTCTGCGTCTTCGAAGAGTTCCGTGACGTCGGTGCCACCCTGATCCAAGAGAAACTCATCCCCACCCCTTGGCGTTAGCCATGTTAGCCTGTTGGTCCTTAAAACACTGCGATAGTGGATATACGTACGGGTGCTCATGTTGGAACTTTGTCACATCGTAGACCTTGTTCTTGATAACGAGATAGAGATCGTCGGCGGTCGAGTGCTTCTTGACCTCGGCCCAGATGTACTTGCCTTCCATTGTCGATGGTTGATTGCTAATCGACTCGCCCGTTACAGCGCGGGTGAAGGATGGCCACGGAACAATAATGTAGGCATTGCGGCCATTGGGGAACCTCGCCTCAAACACGCTTCGAAATCAATGCCTCCAGCTTGGCAACTTCTACCGTCAGAGGTCCCCCGACTTCCCCGATTTCGGCACGTCGATCATTCTCGAGTAGCATGAATTTGCATCTCCAATTCTGAAGCACCTCGGTTTCCCCAATTCTCAAGATCCACCAACCCTCCCATTGTACACCCCCGGTCCGCGGCCGCTGCCTGTTCCGCTGTACCAGTCCTGTTGGCTGTCCATCCTGACTGCTAATGTTCATTTCGTAAGTAATCCTGGCGGGGCCATCTCCAAATCCTTGGTGGCCCATCATGACAAAGTTCTCCCTATAAAAGTGCTTACACTGAAGGCCCGAGCCAAATCCCTGTCAAGGATCCCTCTTATCAGGACCAGTCAGAAGCCAACCAACACCACAGACTCTCGGTCTCTTTAGCTATAATTCATCACCATCTTTCGCCGATAACACCTTACTACATCTCATTTACTCCAACTCTGACCCGCCATCACCATGCGTGCCCAAGTTCTGGAAGCCTTCAACACTCCTTATGTCTTCAAAGACGTACCAAAACCAGAGGCACCCACGGGCCAAGACCTGTTGATCCGCGTGCAAGCAGCATCGTACTGCCACACCGATGCCGTCTTTGCCTCGGGCGCCATGTGGCAAGACCTGCCCCGCGTCGGCTCGCACGAGTTCGCCGGCATCATCGTCGCCATGGGCCCCGACGTCTCCAAAGATCTCGGCCTGGCCGTCGGTGCCTCAGTCGGCGTCCCGGGCCGGGCCTTTCACTCCTGCGGCTCGTGCTTCGAATGCCGCAACAACGACGGCGATCCGGAAGGCTACGGCGTCTGGTGCTCCAAGGCCGGCAACCTCGGCCTTTCCCGGGACGGCGGCTTCCAGGACTTTTGCATCGTCGACTCTCGCCAGGTCGCTCCCATGCCTGCGGGCATGAGCGCCGTGGATACTGCGCCCCTCATGTGTGCCGGACTGACCATCTGGAACGCTCTCGAGGCCGGCCGTGTCGCTCTGCGCAAGGGTGGTGGTGAGGGTATGACGGTTGCCATCTCCGGTGCTGGCGGTGGCCTGGGTCACTTGGGCGTGCAGTTTGCCGTCAAGTTGGGCTGCCGCGTCGTGGCGATTGATGCCAGCGATGGCGCACTGGAATTACTCCGAGAAGTGGTCAAGGGGTTAGGTCCGCTGTCGTTCAAAGTCACCATCGTCGACGCTCGTTCTCAGTCGGCAGAAGACGTCAGACTGGAAACCTGCGGAAGGCCTGAGCCGGGCCTCGCTGGTGAGAAGGGTGTGGACGCTCTCCTGGTCTTGCCCGAGGCTCAGCAGGCCTTGACCTATGGTATGAAGCTCATCAAAGACCACGGCGTCTGTGTCACTGTTTCCTTCCCGAAGGAGGGCTTTCTGATTCAGCCCCGCGACCTCGTGTTCCGCCATATCGATATGAAGGGAGTGCTCGTTGGACGCAATCGGCAGTTGAGGGCCATGCTCAACTTTGCTGCCGAGGAAGGTGTGCGCGCAATCAAGAGAACTTACAAGCTGGAGGACCTCAACCAGCTGGTTATGGACTATAACAATGGTGTCAATGGTAAGCTCGTGATTGACATGACAAGGTAGATGAGGTGAGGCAAAGGGAATCATTACAAGGAGCGCAAACCGGTGCACTCTGATATTATGGACTTCATGACTCGAGGTTTAGAGCGGATGATTATCTAGATAGTACCAGCACATTCCTATATGTGTTTATGAAATCAAGAATGTCAAATCATTCATGATTTGGCCACTGCGTCTTGATAACCTGATCGTGTTCTTTCGGTGTAGTTTTCCCCGTTATTACCACTGTGATTCAACAACCCACCCCAATGTCTTGGCCATTAACCAAACCCTAGAATGCAGAAAACTCTGCGGTGCCGCGATCTTGAAATGCTCAGCTAAATCGGGTGTGTGATTGAATATGATCTTGTCGATATGTCAGTATCTGCTCCATGAAGAGATGGTCAATAACCCATTGGACATAAATCCACATCGCTCGGCTTACGACGCCATCCCCTTACAGGCTCTCTAACCCATGGCCAACCCCTAAGACTACAATTTGGATCTCGCTTTACTATTTTGGCTGGCTGGTTATCGACTGGCATTACGATCAACAACTTCCTCAAACTAACCAACTAACCGATAGCTATAGGCGAGAACTATAACAGATATTCGCAGCTGTATTGTTGTCCTCCACCCTCTTACGCAGTCAGCGAAACTCGGCGTGTGGCATCACAGACCTTGGAAGCGACCCCAAACTAGATGGTGTATACAAATCTCGGGCTCCTGTCGCCCAGAGCGTCCACCTCCTCCTCGCTCATACCAGCAATCTTATAGTCTTCCTTTCCCGCTTTACGCCGCTTGTTCATCTGGTCCAGATAAAGCGACATGGACCCAAACCCAAACATGGCGACGCTCAACAGACCCATGGACACGGAATAGCCCATGACGTAGCGGGGAGCGTCTCCGGTGGGGTAAAGCTATAGAGGTGCATTAGCCAGCGTGTTACAAGCCAGAGTCATGGGACGTACGAAAGGAGCCAGGATCCCCGAACAGTTACAGATGGTGATCTGAATGCCCGACGCAGTCGTTCGCTTGCCATAGCGAGGATTGTTGGTCGGCAACCAAGAGAGAGGCAGACCGACCCCCACAAAGACACCGATCGAGACGATGAAGGTGGCGAGATAGTGCACTGTGGCACTGACAGGAGCAAGGGAAAGTCCGTAGCCGAGGATGCATATGGCATTGCATATGCAGAGGTAGGGTCCTCGGAGTTGGTGACGGTCCGAGATCCAGGCAACAGCCAGGTAACTGAGAGCACCCAAGGTATAGATTGGTACTGTCAGTGCCTGAACCTGTGGTCTACTCCACTGCCCGAGCCCTGGGAGCGCAAATTAGCTGATGCCTCTATAAATGATGCTGATCAAGTGCCGCACCTTGGATGATGGAAGGGAGGAAGATTGAGAAGCTGTATAGAATGGTAGTGACGCAGAACTCAAAACAGGCAAAAGCCCACGTTTTCCAATCCTTGGCAGCGAGTATAGCATCTTCCTTGTTGAACTCATCGTGGAACCCAACCTGATTCCGGAGCCTTGCGAGCAGGAGCCGCCTCTCATTCTCAGTAAGATACTTTGCAGTTTGAGGACTGTCAGCAAGGATAAAGAAGAGAACCACCCCAAACACAACGGTGGGGATGCCTGGAACATTTCAGAATTAGCTCGCCGGTGACTCGACTTTAGCATGAACTCACCTTCGATAACAAAGATCCAGCGCCAGCCTGAATAGCCTCTTACACCATCCATAAATCCGATGCCGTAGGCCAGCAACCCTCCACAAGCCCCTGCGAGAGCAGAGCTGATGAAGAGGAAGCTGATACGTAGGGCAATCTCCTTCTTGGTATAGAATAAGGTCAGGTAGACAGTGAGACCTGGAAGAAGGCCACCCTCGAGCAAGCCAAGGAAAACACGGGCAACGATGAGGCCGGCATAATTCTGGACAATGCCTGTCAGGGTAGACACGATGCCCCAGCCAATGGTGATGAACGCAAGCCACCGCGAGGGCCGGAACTTCTTGAGGACGAGGTTGCTGGGCACCTCGACCAGGACGTATGGGACGAACAGGATGGCCACCGCGGTCTGATACATGGACCCGACCATCTTCAAGTCTTCCTCAAGGCCGAAGAGCCGGGCGTTGCCAATGTTGGTTCTGTCGAGGAAGCAGAGCAGGTATGCTAGCATCACGGTGGGAATGATGTGTCTGTCGAGCTTTCGCACTAGCTTCTTCTCGGCCTCGGGGTCAATGATCTCGATTAAAGTGGTCGCATTGTTGCCGCCGGAGACGGTCTCCTGCAACTCGGCTTGTGGCTTCTCTGCAGCCATGATGGTGGATTGAGAAGATAGTGGAAACGGTGGCTCAGATCGAAGGGGGAGAGCAAGGCGAGGATCTACAGATCAGATAAAGATCCGTGAGATTCTTGGTACAGGGGACATTCAGAACGCATTTTGTATCCCAACGTCGTATAACACCCCATGAATCTGTCCTGGGCTGATGAACAGTGAGAAGTTTGAAGCCAAGCAGAAGCTGCCAAGAAACCCCGGAATGGGGAAGTTAGCGTGGAATGTTAGTGCAAGTTTCCCCATAATGGAGAAGTTTCAGCCAGTCCAGTTTTGGAGAACTGGTCTGTTCAACGGAAGGTGGTTTTGGGTTTTCGGGGTAAATATGCGCCACCGAGAGGGGGGTTTTCTCGAAAATAGCGGCAACTGGTATCGTGCTCGTCTGCTGCCGACCGGGACGAGTTTTCTGAACCGCGGGCAGTCCCCAAACATCTAATTGACATGATTAGGCCTGACAGTAAGTTGAAAGATCTTAGGAGCATAAGATCAAGACCGCGGACAGAAAACAGGCAGACAGACGGCAGAGGTCCGTCCGGAAGAATTCTCCTACCGCTGCAGCCCGTCATACGTCACTGTATTGACCCCGTGAAGAGGCTCTACGGCCAACAGTGTCATATTCGAGGTGTTCCATATGGCGCAGTGGTTAGAAAAGTTGTCCAGGAGCTTCTGTGAGGCAGCTAGATCTTCTGCCTCCCTTGGAACAACCCACAACCCGGCAACTTCACCAAAGGGGCCCGGGATACGGGGCATGCGATCCCCTCCGGCAACACGTTGCAACTTTGATCTGTCACTCTAATTCGAGCCCAACCCGGGCCGTTGGTTTTCTGGTGAGCCTATCTGGTTGAAACTCGGCGACCGGTCGTCGGAGTATATTTTTCTGAAAGAGGCCATCAGCCACAATAACAAAAGACACAGTTATCGATACATCACGGCATCAAAACCCAATACCGTAAAACACCATAAGTCGGAGTATAGAAGAGAGGTTGGGTATGCTGTGCGCCAACCCCAAGTCCATGCCGCTGGCTTGTCGAGTCATATGACGCATTGGCATATAGATCCTCCGTCTTGTTAGTTTACACGATGTCGATAGTGGAAAGTGCGACGGCAAGAGACTGCATTCCTGGTCTCCCCCTTCCCCTGTGAGAAGTGATCAATCAGCGGTTTTCTATTCATTTAACAGCTTGAAAAGTATAACCCTCGCTTAACATTAATGAAGTTGCCAAAGCCTTCCTTGCTTCTGACTGGCGGGTGGGGGTGGACTAGGTGGCATTATTATTATTCTTAATAATATTTCTAAAAGAGGCTAGTTATATTAAATAGTATTTTAAACTTAAGAGTTTATAATATATATAATAAGCAAACGAGATAAATAAGCGAGTAAGATACTTTTCCCTCTTATATTTAACTTTTTATTTATTAATTAATTTTTAATTACTAAATATATTAAACTTGTTACGGCCTGACCTACATCTTATCACGTGTTATTTTCATTTCCCACATTTTCCCACTAATTACTAAGACCTTACTTCTCTAAATACCAGGACCTTATTAAGATCTTACTTCTCCAAGTGCGAGGACCTTACTAAGACCTTACTTCTCTAAGTGCGAGGACTTATATATATATATAACGCTCGCTATACCCTAGATAGACTCTTAGCTACCTCAGCTATTAATAGACTTCGATTACCTTTAAGACCTTCTTGACCTATTATTAAGACATGACTTTCCTATTATATAGCAATGCCGAGACTCTTTGCTAATAATAAACCTATATGCCCGGTTTATTCCCTTAGAAAATCCTAGACATTATATATTAATAGCTCTTATTTAATACATTTCCATATTATACTATATAATATCTCTACTATTAAAATAATATATCTATTAATAGATAGTATATCCTATCTATTAGATCCTTATTCGGAGGATCGCTATTATATAATAATATACCCCTTAGTATTACCGAGCTTATAGCTAAAATCTCATAGCTTAGAGGCATAGTTAATTAACTCCGAGGATAAGTATAGAGTTAGCCTATTATACCTACTCCTAATTATAATAATAAGGACCTAGGCGAGATTTTTAAGCCTCTTACCTTAGAATTATTTATAGGGTAAGCCTCTAATATTATATCTTTCCTTACTTATATAAAAAGATATTTCTATATATTCCTATAATAAATAGATATTAATATAAAGAAAGTTTTTTTTATTATATTATTATTCTATAAAATTACTAAAGTATAGTTTAAACCTATCTAGAGAGACTATCTTAAGAATAATAAAGCTAATTAAGATCTTAATACTGTGAATATCTTTAAGAACTAGGCTAACTTTAAAATTATTCTAAAGGAAGCCTTTAAAATAATTAATAAGAAATAATAAGCTATAGCTAAACTTTATAGCTTAGTCTAGACTAAATCTTATATCGCCTACTTAGCTACCTTCTAATAGCTTTTATTTAAGCTTAAATAAGATAATAAAGCCCTTATAGAAATCTACTATTAAGGACTTAAGGATAAAGTTAAAAATAAACTCTATAAAGTAGATTATCTAAAAGACCTTAGTAAGTATATTACTATAGCTATTAAGATTAATAAATAATAATATAAGCAATACTAAGAGAGAGTAGCCTAAAGGAATAAAGGCTATGCCTCTTAGTTTAACCCTTATTACCCTAATTAATATAATAACTTATAGGGATAAAAATAAAGGAATAATAATAAGAACTAGGAAAGATAAGAAAATACCTTATATAATACCTAACTAGGACCTATAGATATTAGAAATATCTAAAAGGATAGATCCTAGGTTACCTATTATAACTATAGAAAGAAAGGATATTATAGGAGTAACTATAAAGCCCCTATTATAGCTAAAGGAAGCCTAAAAGCCCCTTAGAACTAATAAATTAATAAGATTATATAATAAAAAGATATCTTTACCCCTATACTATTCTATAAATCACCATAATAAGATGAAAGTAAATAAACTATCGCTATAATTAATTATATTAGAGGATTAATTAACCTTAAAGCCCTAACCGATTTATACCCCGAAAGTAATAATAATATCGCCTTTTATATTAATAACC
>SSHR01002575.1:0-10750 GCA_006518225.1 Fusarium neocosmosporiellum
TTACTTTTGCACAGGACTGTAGAAGCGGTGCCAGGTACTGCAACCACACAATCATAGACAGTCACTAGCATCAGGTGAGCATTGATATGAGATGGATGAAACATCAAACGGCGGCAGGCCCGAGAAACCCTGCATCAAGATCAATACTTAAATTCAGTGGCCAGCTGAGGTGCTAGATATAACTAGACCATGGAGTCTAGATCCTGCGCCAAGTGACAAACCCGTGTAAGCTTCAGCTGCCTTATTCAATTGTAGTCTTTCAACTCAATCCCCTGTTCAGTCATTGCGTATATTTTAAGAGATGGCCATTGCCTAATCACATCAGCAAGACAATCTCTCCTCATAATCATCTTTAAGCCTCAAGCAAGCCTCTCATCATGTCCCCCCTCGGCGGATTCGACCAGGTTGTCGCCATTACCCAAAGGCACATCAATGACAACCTCGAAAGTCGTTATAAACTCTACAAGGGCCTTCAGGCATTCAAGACCAACCTCGAAGATGAGGAAGATGGTTCCATGACTGGCACCATGAGCCCACCGACGGTCCAACTTATCATCCCTGGAGAGCCTCGCAAGGCGCGCTTCTGTCTTCACTTCAAGACGGGAAGCCTCACGTTCCGGGCCAAGCTGGACGGGGACACCAAGAAGACGATGCACACTTTGCCCGTAGATGGCTGGACACTTGCCTTCATCGCCAACCTTGCCCCGCGGGAGCTCCAGAACGTTCCTGATGAGTTACGGAGCGTCATTTCGGATGAGATCTGCAAAAAGATCGAAAATCCCGGCTCGTATTCGTTCAAGCAGGTCATCATCGACTTGGCTACGTCAGATGTCCTAGAATTCGATCTCGCCCACTCGCTCATGCCGGGAATCAACCCGGCCAACGGCCAAGACATCAAGCAGAAGAAGGCCTTGCGCGAGTTCATGTACGATTACCTACAGGAGCTATGCAATGCCCAGCACAACGTCCTGGGCTATGCCATCACGATAGACGAGGTGAATCTCAAGCCTGAGGATGAACCATCTCTACCTCCGGTCTCGGTGAAACTCCAGACTATGGCGTATGACAACAACTCAAACACAACGCCCAATGGCCGAGATGTCTTCATGTTTTGCGAGATGATTGGCGACACCACCGGGCGAACACAGCCCGAGAATGCGCTGGAGGGGACCTTTGCGTGGTGTGAGCCACCCGAATTTGGCAAGATGGTTATCTCCAAAGCTTCTATCTGGGACAGGTACTTCCGAGACCGACTGCGGTTCCTGAATCGCGAGGTCCTTCTGCTGCTCAACGAGATTGGCGTGTGGTCCAAGTCCGAGGGCAAACAGGGCGGAAAACCCGGGGAACTTGTGCCTTGGGAGCTGACAAAAGAGGGCTTCCCATTTCCCGATGGCGGTGTACTTCCTGCCTGGACCTCTACCTCGGGAATGACAGCCAAGTTTGAGTGGTCTGGGAAGATGGTGGACAGAGAAACCAGCAGAGGATGGGGATACAGCTCTACTGAAACATGGACAACCACCAGCAGCGCAACCATCGAGGTGAGGATCGACCCAGGGACTAATCATTTCACTCTGGAATGCACGCTCTTGTATCACCAAGAGGACGCTCTCAGCAGCTCCAGCTCCAGGAGCACATCCACTTCACAGGACCATTACAGGGCCGACGTGCACTGGACCCTCACGCTTGCTTTCAATTCGGTCGAGACAGGCCACCTAGGTTTCGACAGTCCTGTCATGGACATTGACAAATGCCAGTATGAGAAGAAGCACGTTTCTCAAGGAGTGTTCCAGCTCATCTTTGGCGGCGAGATACGCGATGATAAGATGAGCGCGGCAGTTACCAAGATGGTCAAGGAGCGGATAGGCACGAGTGGCTTTGTTGATCATGTGCGGGAGGGACTGGTGCAGCAGGCTGGCTTTGTCTTTCCTGGAGCGAGATTGTTCAAGATGACAGATCCGACCTTCACGACTGACGGTGATCTCACAGTTGGGCTCAAGTATCTTGCCAATCAGAGATAGTAATAGAAAGGCGAGAAGCGCTGCGTCATTTAAATATCTACTATAACAACAGTTTCCAAGTGTGTTGATGACTCAAATATGCTTTCAAGTGCAGAGCTAGAAATCTGAGCAGGAATGATTTAGCTACTCATTTACGGGTGGTATATAACTTAGACATATCAGATTATTGTATTTCCACATCCATGAGACAGACTCATCTGCCCCCTACTAGCTATTCGCTTACCATATCCCATTCCGCCCGAAGAATCTCAAGGCTAACCTGTAAATTCCTCGACTCGGCGCTCCAACGGCTCAAAACATGCATCGCCTGCTGAACCGAGGCCTTCCACCCTGGCGGCATGGCTATCGAATTCACTCTCGCCGCAGCAAGGAGACACAAGGCAGCTCCAAAGGCGATGCGGGCTGTGTACCAAGTGCCGTGGTGTCGATGGTGATGAGTCGCGTCGTTGATCTGCTCCATCGAGGCTTCCAGACAAGTGAACGCCAGGGGCTCAATGTCCTTTCTGTGCTTGAGAATCTCGGTCTGGGGTGCGTGTATCATGAAGTAGAGGAATGGTTGAAAGATCCAGGCTTGGCTTGTGAGGTGCCGACTCCTCACGTGCAGGCCAAGCTCGTTTGTTGACTCGAATATTGGTTCTTCAACCTGAAGGGCTTTGGGCAGGTTGTTTACCCTGTGGTCTCATTATCAGTGACTGCTTCTTAAAATGCCACTGTGTTTCGTACCAAGCTGTCACTTTTTGGTCAAGCTGTTCTGCTTGTCTCTGCGTGGTGACAATGTCCCTCATCCAGGCCGTGGGCGATTGGCCATACAGAGTCCAGATAATCTCATTACCGATTCGTCGTAATGATGTTTCTGAGAGGTAATACATCCAGCTATTCAGCTGTGAGCGATTCCCGGGCGACGTATCATCCAACTCGGCAGGGGAAGTGGAAGACTCTGGGGGATGCGGAAAAGCGTAAGGGAATGGGATGTCTTCGAGGCCAGAGCTCGTTACACGAAGTTCGTTTGCTAATTCACTTGGAAAGGTTAGATACTAGAATTTATTCACATGTTGGAGAACATACCATTCTGACTGCATACAAGACCAATATAGCCTTTGAAGAAGCCGTCCCTCATCCGTCTGAAACTCGTTGGGAGAGAAAGACCTTGACTGAATATGTAGTTTCAGCTGAAGGCTTGCCTGGCTAAACTGTAGCCAAGCAGCGACCGGGCGGATCGAGTACATCTCGTACACGCCACAAAAGAAGTGGCATTGCGTCGACAGCAGAGACAGCGGTTGATTACTGAGTATTGTTCGACACCTAGCAAAGCAACTTTCTCCCAGCTGTCTCGAGGCACCATCTTTGTCAGGACTCGCCGGGGAATACTTATCAAAAGTGGATGGCACGTAGGGTGCCGAGATGATTCCAAGCGCACACGCAATGAGCTTTGAGCTGTAAGTCGCAGGGAAACGAGTTGAGGTTGAGAAGGGTACTTACAACGAGTGCGGCCTGGACAGAATTCCCTATACCATTTTGAATGCAGTCCTCGGCAGCCTCGGCGAGAGTTGTCGGGTCCAGAATGGGATTCTTGGTGTGAACATTAGCAAGAAAATCCTTGATGGCTGATTGGATGACTGAGGAGCTTGGAAGGGCATCTTTGAAAATATCAACACTGGTTGAACTTGGCACTTGGCCATGACTTGTTGAATCAACGGGTGAGGCCCCTGGGCTGGAAGGAAACTGGTGATTGCCTTGGTGTATCAAAGCCAGAGATCGGCCGTGGAGCTGTAGTCCAAGTCCTTCAAAGACGGGCCATTCGAGGATTCCTTCTGCAGCTGGATACTGTGCTGTAGGAAAGACGGATGGCTTTACAAGGGTGTCTACAGACATGTCGTTTCTAGCAGGCCATTTAGTTACCCTTGAGCCAAGGATGAATGTGTGATTAACCCACCTTTGACCTGCAAGCCCATCGAAGCGCTCCTCCATGCGCCTCTCTAGATAGTCAAGCCGATTAATAATGTGCAAGCTTGCCGAATCATAACTATTTACAGCATTCAGTTTCAAGTCCACGGCTCTAACCCAGACAGATATCGTACTTGGAAAAATCTGAGCGCAGCTCTTCGTAGACGCAGGTGGCGCCCACGCTGAGGCAGAAACTACATGATGGCCTCTTGTTGTCGCATTTGCTCTTTCGGCCGCGACAGACAGTGCAGGCCGTGACAGATCGTCTTCTTGGGTAGGAACTCTCAGTTCTCTGGCGTTTTCTGATTTGCTGGACGGGGTTGGGCGTTGATGACTGGGATGGGGTGGAGTCAGTCATGGCGATGGGTTGGGAATTAAAAGAGAGTTGGATTTACGATTATCTTGACTAGAATGAGAATGGAATATGCAAAGCAGATGTATAGATTTAGATGAGAGAATGGGGCAGCAGACGATCAGTGGAGATGGTTCGTGCAATTTGACCCGAGGTTGTATTAGAGTAAGAGTGGAAGTTAATTTGGCCAAGGCGGGCGGTGAAGTCGAGCAAAATTCATAAGAGGTCTCGATGAGTAAATGACCCATGCTCCCGGCTCCTGAGGGTTTTTGAGTTTCCTGGTGGTTTTGAGATGGAGTAATCTTGGCGTGGGTGGGTGAGTGACCGAGGTGCAGCGCGAGAGGTACGGTACGTCAGTGGCGGGTCTAGAGGGAAAGCATGCAGGGGAATTGCAGGGCGTATTATTTATGGAAGGCTGAGAGTAAAAGAAGAGAGAAAAAAGAGAACGCGGTGTGTGTGTGTGGTTTGTCCCTTGTAAAAATGGTGCTGGGTTCCATCCATTCCAACGGTGGCCAAGTTGTCGGTAACACATGGGGGCACTTAACATCCCGGTCAGCCAGGGGGCGTGATTTGGTTTGTCTCCGAGGCACAAGCAAGCCCAAGGCACAGCCAGAGGCAGCCAGTGGTGAAGCGGTGGATAACTCGTGGTGAAGCATTGGGAACAAGCTAGGGCGTGACAGAATAAACGGCACGCAAATGCATCATCCATGGCTTTAGTTAGGCACGCATGGATGGAAGAAGCTATGCATGGGATGGGTAATGGATGTTGATATGGATTGGCCATCAAAGAGTCTCTTGTCCCTTTTGTCCCTCTTTTGCCGTGTCCTCGTGCCACATGATACTCCCCTCTTACCTCCACCCATCCATCCATCCATCCCATCATTCACGCCCCCATCCATGTCACTCCTCTCTCTGCAACCCTCCCTCTGCATCTCCGTGCAGCACCTCTTTCCAGTCCATCCGTGTCGTCTCGTCTCGTCGTGTCTGTCTTCCTAGTGCCAGACATTCTGTTTATTTGTTTTGCCCATCCTCCTCTTTTTTTTCTTTCGTCTCGTCTCGTCACGGTCATTGTCTTGTCTCGTCTCGGTCACTCCCGCAAAACGTTGTCTCCTCCCCTCAAACAAAACAAAGCTGCCTGAATGAAGTCTGCGCATCAATCAATCACCTACAAATTTCCCAATAACAAACCTCCCGCGGATGGATCCCATGTGATACATCCAGCCTGACTAAATTGAACCCACCACCGACTTCGCCTCCCGCCGTAATCACTCTATCTATTCTTTCTCCTCTCCTCCGTTCTCCGCAGTCCTTTTATCCCTCGACTCGAGTCTAAACAAACATTACATCACAATCAACCACCACACTCTGCGTACCCGACAAGCCCCGTCCGTACTCATGGTCTCCACACTCGAGCCGCCGGCTTCGTCGTCGCTCTCCCGCCGCGGTCCGTCGTCGGTCGTCTCTCGTCAATCCATCTCGCGAACGAAGCGCTACAATCGCTCCCACGCCGGCGGAACCTCGTACGCGCCCCAGAATGACTTTCCCGTCTTTGCGAGCAGCGGCGACGTCGAGATCATAATCACCGCCCGCGAAACCGCACCCGGCGCCGCGCCCGTCCAGAATCGCTACCTGCTTCATCGCCATACCTTGACGCGCTCCAGCGGCTTCTTTGAGGCCAGCACCTCGAACGAGTGGTCCCGCGCCCGCGCCCTGCCCGCCGGCAACGAGCTGTCCCGCATCGGCGAGGACGGCGAATCTCTTAGCCTCAATGGTAGCGACGACGGCACCGCGTCGCTGATGGGAGGTGCGACGCCGCCTAGGAAGAGATGGAGATATGAGCTGGACCGAGGCTCGGGCCCCAATGACATACCCATGCTGGTTCAGAAGGACGAACGAGACGATTCCAATCAGTCCCTCTTTGGCCCTGCCTCGGCACCACCCACGGTCAACTCTCGAGAGTCTCGATCTTCGCTCGCCCGGACAAAGCTCTCGCACTCGCACTCTCGATCGCTGTCCAACTCGTCAACCGCGAATGGCTTCTTCCGCTCCGTCGCCAACCTCAGCTTGTCGTCGAACCAGCCCCCAGCCCCCACGCTCTCCCAGGCCGATGAGGACCTCCTCCGCGACTACGACAACCTCTTCCGGATCTTCTACAACTACCCGCCCAACCTAGACGGGGTCAATGTCGCGGATGCATATGTGCAATGCAAGAGCCTCCTCAACCTTGCGGACCAGTACGACGCCCTGGCAGTGGTGGGACCGCGGGTCGACCACCACATGCTCCAGTTCCAGTCCCGTCTGTGGAAGCAAATCGCCAAATACCCCATCTCCTACCTGCGGCTGGGGTTCTTAGCGCGAAGCAGGGTCATCTTCCAGGAGGCGCTGATCCACGTCGTCGGGCAGTGGCCCATGGGAGAGCGCAGCCTGCGGGCAGCCCTGCCCGACATGGTGCTGGACATAATCGAGGACAAGGTGGAGGAGCTCGAGGAGACGGTAGGCCGGGTCGAGGGACGTCTCTTCCGGATCGGGCTCACCAACAGCCGCGGCGAACGTGTCGGCCCAAGCAACAATTATCTAGACTGGCTCGCCGTGAGCCTGTTCCGCCAATGGGTGGCTGACAACACCTCTCCGCAGCCGCAGCCGCCGCCCGATCAGCGCCGGCGGACAGCAGCACCTCCAACGTCTCGCGATGGAGGCCGCAGCGTCGCCACTCTTCCCCCTGCCGCCCCGCCTCTGAATTCTGTCGGTCGCGCATACCGCACCCTGGGCTCGAATAATCCCGCGGCCTTTCTCGGCCACGACGAGTGCAAGCGGTTTCTCAAGCTGACCCCGGAGCTGTACAGCCGGGAGAACCTCCGTCGCTTCGAGAAGAGGCTCGACGAGCTCAAGGCCATGGCGAGAGAAGTCGTCCGACCTCTGATGGGCAGCAACCTCGAGCTCGACATGGGCGGAACGTCCAGGACCCCCGACAGCATCACCTATCTCACCTGCACCAACGTCGGGACGAGAGACCTGCCCTGGCTGATGATGGATGATCCGACCGTTGGCTTGCAGATCTCCAATTAATGTCACCGTCCGGAGCAATTCCGGGGTCCTCTGGCGATGTCACCTCGGACTGCATGTCATGAAAAAAGAAGGCGAGAGAAAACAACGCTTCATTTCATCTCGCCTCGACAGACGGACGGACGACATGCTTGGACAATATGCAACGACTTTTATTCTCTCTATTGCAACGCGCCACGACGTTATGTTCTGATTTTTCTTTTTTTTCGGTCTTCACCTCTTCTCTTTTTTCTGCGGATACCCCCCATGCTTGGACATATTTGATGATGCCCTCTGTGTCGGTTTATTTCTTGTTACCCCCAAGGTTGGCTCTTGTGCTTTTTATGTTGTTGGCTGTCGTGTATTTATGCTGGTATGGTTTGTTTTGTATTGGTTCTTTGTTCTTACTGTATGGTTCAAGGAAATCAGGTGGTTTTATATATACATACGGATAGAGATGTGTTTGTCTGGACCACCGCATGAACTGGTTGGAGTCTCAATGAGTGAACTGAATCTTGAATTGACCTGTGCAATGCATTCACATCTTGTTCAACCAGTTGTGCCTGATCGTCTTGTGCATGCCGTGAAAAGTAGGGCCATGGCCAGTGTCATATCACCAGGCCGTGCTTGGGCTGCGAGGTAATTAGACTCTTCCACGTAGTCGCTGCATGCTGTAAGGTGTATGTATGTACTTGGGTATGGATGTACGGTATGTGTATGTACGGTAGGTCGACCCAATGCTATAAGACGATGCTTGCAGAACTCGTGACTCGTGTCATCCATGGGTGCCATGATGCATCCTTACCTCCACTGGGCTGGCCTAGACAGCCATGCAGAGAGCTAGTACCAACAATCCCTGGGCAGGCAGGCAGGGCAGGCAGGCGGGCAGGCGGGCAGGCATGCATACATTTCTCTCATTCATTAATCCATTAATCATCAACGAGCGATGTTGCTATCTCGGATCCTTCTAACGAGCGGGTTCATCTGGCCCCTCACGGGGAGCCTTACAGAAACAAATCATTACCTTTTCCGCCCCAACAACGCCTAATGCTCAATCCCATCACACACATTATCACTCACTCTTCGCCCACCAAGACGGACTGGTCCCCAGACACGCTACTCACATCCATCTGCGAGTTCCCATCTCCCTTGCGTCCCCGGGTGCGTCGAGCAAACGGCCCGCCCTCGTGCGTCACCTCCAGGCCTCGCCCGCGGATGTCTTGCTCCCCCGAGACCGTCTGCGCAAAGACGTGGCCCTCCCACGATGAGGGATACTGGAGCTTGATGGTTCCGCTGATGGAGTTGTGCTTGGACGTTAGGGCTGACAAGGCCGGCATGTTATCGCCAGTGGCGGCTGTTGTCCAGAGGGGTTCTAGTATTGTTACTTGAGAGGTTCCGCTCTTGGTGTCTGTTTCTAACACGGGGTTGGTTGACGAGTCTAGGACCGGGAGTACGCGGAGTTTGAGGTCTCCGGATTGGGACTCGAATCTTGCGTGTGAACTTGCTGCTACCTCGGCTGTGATGTCTCCAGACGCCGTGCCGACGTTGACGATATAGTCCCGAGGCGGGAGTGAATCCTTGGGTTTGCTTAGGGGTTCGTGAACCTTAATCTGCCCGGAAGCAGAGTGCACGCGGAGTGTAGCTGGCTTTGCACCCTCTGCAGGCTTGGGTCCGACGTTTACAGAGATGTCGCCCGAGACGGTGTCAATGTCGAGGAGGTCGTAGAGGGGATACCACCCCTTGACTTTTCCGCTAGCTGTGTGGATGCTGATCTCGCGGGATGATAGCGTGTAAGGCACTGCTGCCTTCTTGGGAGCCACGGCTGGCGTGTTGATGTGCCCAATGACGCTGCGGATTACAGTGCTCGTCAGGACTTGCAAGTCAAAGCCCGACTCGGCGTCGACGTTGAGATGGATAGTGTTGATCTTGAGGGCATTTAGAATGGAGTCGTGAGGCACCCAGATGGTCGCACGGATCTGGATGCAGGGTGCTTGACTCGAGTGCCAGTCTATGTTATCCGGCACTATCATCTTGAACAGCTGCGTCTTCTCGTCAAAGTGAACATGGACTCCAAGATTCTTGTCGTTGGAGATGACTTGCAGCTCGACGGCGGCAGACGAGCCATCCTTTGCAGGTTGCAGGATTACTTCTCCAGAGACGTGAGGTCTTGCGCCCCTATGGCCACGATCCCTTTGAACCGTCTGTACAATCTCGAGGTTGCTCGTACGGTCAAGTTTCACGGGCGTCGTGGTCTTTGGAAAGACATGTGGAGTGTCGAGGCATATCCGTGAGGGATTCCATGTGAACTCGCCATGGCTCCCAATAGGGCCATCGTTGATATAGTCGGGAGGTTCCCACTGCGAAAAAAAGTCAGCAATGCTACATACAAACGAAGAGTGGAGGACCAACATCAGAAGAATCATCAAAAAAGATGCCAAGCAGTATGATGACGACGGATATAATGACAAAGGTGCCAAGAATGGTTCTAAACTTTCTTCGCAGGTTGGTCTTTGCGACAGACGTCCTCAGTCGTCTCCAGCGCGATGGTTCCTCATGGGGAGGACTGCTCATGGACTCGGGCCCATGAGACAGAAGAGGCTGTTGCTCCTCTACCCGAGGATGATGCTGCTCTTGACCCATTGGCGAAAAAGTCTGGTAATTTGTTGAGGAAGGCGAGTAAGCCGGAGGAGCCTCGTGCTGAAGAGAAGGCGAAGCCATGGGTCTGCTCTCCTGATGGCCGCTGGAAGATGCGCCGTCATCACTGTTTAACAGCCGTCTCTCCCTCTCGGCCTCCCACGCCTTGGACTCGCGGCTCGCAAGGGTAGGGTCCTCAACGAGGATATTCGGCACCAGGGGCCGCGGACGTGATGACGCCGACGACGCGTGGAAGTAACCATCAGTAGGCGACAGGGCCTCCGACTCGTCGTCGTCGTCGGCCGAGTAGAGGTTGTCCGAGTACGGGGCGGCGGGCATTGTAGGGCTGGTAGGGCTGATTTGAACACACGGGCCGGTGGGGGGTGACGCTATTCGCGGCGGGCCGTGGGTGGTGGCATGAGAGCATACGTGGCTCGAGAGAAAGAAGGGAAATCCTGGGGTTGAAATAGAGGAGGGGAAATCAAATGGTGTTGCTGGGATATGGATGTTATCTGATCATGTAAGGATGGTAGCCGATCACGCTATGGCTGTTTGTGGGAGGTGGTAAGCGTGAGGCTTCAGAGGGATTGACCAACAACCTTTCAATTTACCAGCAACGACACCGTTTTTTATACTTATATCTAATTTATATACTATCAAGGACATCATGATACATCTCAAAACTTTTCAATTCTCAACTTCTCCCAGTCTTGACTGTCATGACTCTCAAAATCTCTCACAAAGTTGTTATCTCCAAGGA
>SSHR01002578.1:0-33750 GCA_006518225.1 Fusarium neocosmosporiellum
CCTCCTGAACAGTCAGTTCCGTCTTGAGCAGAGAAGAGTCGTGCTTCTCAAAAGTTCGGTTGGTAGAAGACGATCGGGAGCAGGTAGCTGGCTGCGAGGCGTTCGACTCGGCGCGGAAACGGTTGGTAGGAGTGTCGCGACCTTGCTGCATTTGCACCTGACGCTGGGCGAATCTGTTCTCATCATACTGGCCGCTTGATCTGCCGTTGAGGAGCTTGCTTCGATCAAGTGGCTGAGCTTCTCCCGTCTCGCTAATAGGAGGGCTGAGAGGCGGAGTGCCGCCAAAAGCCTTCTCTTCGACGCTCGGGAATTTGTTGGCAGAGTCAACAGGACCCAGCTGAGATGATGTCGGGGGACTGAAAGATCTCAAGTTCGGGGCACTAGCCTTGGCGAGAATCGATCGCGTCACGAATCGGTCTCCAAATGTAGCACTGGCCGGGGAGGGGAGAGTGGGTGTGAGGTCTGGTGTTCGGTTGCCCAGGGTTCGCCTTGAGAGAGTATCAAGTCTTGAGAGGGCGGATGACTGCTGATCTTGAACGTCTTGGTTTAGGCTCTGCTCGTACAGTCGACGCGTCCGGGTCACACTTCGTTCCATCGGGGGTGTTGGGCTGACAGTACGTGATGTGCCAGCGAAAGATTGCCAGTCCTTGACAGAAGAAGCAAGCTGTGAGGAGTTGACCGAGGTGGCGGCTGTTGAGTCTCGAGCCGCAGATGGGCCAGAGGAGGTGGTGGAGTTGGTCTCTCGCTTCCTGTTGTATTCTGGCTGTGCAGGAGACTCTGGTCGAGCAGTTTCTGATTCCATCGAGTCATTCTGGTCCAGGTCGTCAAGGGACTGTCTCTCCTTTTCGGCCTGTCGCCACTTTTGGAACGCTGACTGCGCGACATCGTCGTCGTAAAGGGCTCGGCCACTCATGGCTCCACTGCCTCCCGCAGCAATCTTGTAAATCTTCTGGCGACCTCCAAACAGGTTGTTGCCCTCTGTGGGCTTTGAGCGACCCATTATGCTCCCTGATGTTGAGGCGGCATCTGATGACTGAAAGGATGACCGAGCAAAGGGGGCCCGGA
Source organism: Fusarium neocosmosporiellum (assembly GCA_006518225.1). NCBI lineage: Eukaryota > Fungi > Ascomycota > Sordariomycetes > Hypocreales > Nectriaceae > Fusarium > Fusarium neocosmosporiellum. The sequence continues at coordinate 1,066 of SSHR01002578.1, forward strand.
TAGATTCAACCTCGGCAATATCTCCCAACCCAGCGCTGAAACCAAAGTCCATCATTCTCGACTGCCTCTTCGGGTAGAGAACGCTGTCGTCACTGGCCTTACCAACCTTGGTGTTGGGATCATCCTGCTCACGCAACATGGAGAAGCGGGCTGAAAGGTTGGTCATGAGCAGACTCGTTCGGAAATCATCGGTCGATGGAAGAGCTGTGGCAAGGTCGATCTCCTTTTTCGGTTCTTCCTCTGGTGCCTTTTTCTTGCCAAACATCTTGAATGGGCTTGACGACTCGGACTCGACCGACGGCCGAGGTGCGTCGAGGTCATCCTTGCCCTTCTTTCGGCCTCTGAATCGGTTCATGTTCATGGAAACGGGGTTGGCCCGAGAAACACTAGATGTGATGTCGTTTGAATTCGAGGGCAGATAAGAGAAAACGCTTCGGTGCTTCGATTAATTCATCACAAGGATCGGGTATCGGTGAGGTCGAACGAAATTGGCAACAATACCAATTCTGTATCGAGCACTATGCCAGTCAGCCCGAGTACGTTGAGCGGATTGAGACTCGCCCGATTTTGATCGAGGATCCTCTGAACGCTAGCTCCTTTGCTCAGAGCTGCCTTGGGAGAGCCCGTGAAATTGATTGCAACGAAATCGATGCCGCCCACAGTGCGTGCACCCAACTGTAGGACATGAAGATATTTCCCGTACCTGTATTTGTTTGTCTCCCGATGAGATGGATCCAGTTGAAGGACTAGTGCACAGAAGCTTAGATCGTGCTCAAACCCGAGCGTGGTTGTAGAGAGCGAAGGGGCACGGCCGTAATGCAGAGCAAGCGAGGGGTCACTTGTACTCGCTCAAGGGTGGTGAGGTCTGACGATGGAAATCGTGTCGGGACCGTCGTCGCTCAGCAGGGTCGTAAATACAGGTCGCACGATGTCAAGTTTGCTGCGAGCCGAGGGCGGGCGGCGGCAGTGAAAATGTAAGAAGAAGAGGGCAGCCGGCGGGCGTTGACGGACGAAGATGGGTCGGACGTTGAGACCAGAAGGGGAAACGATGGAGGCAAGTCTGGCGGATAAAGGAGGTTTGTCTCAGATTCGGTGCAGGAGAATGAACAAAGCAAGGCGCCCGAGTTTGCCGCTGGTCGGGTTGTTGTGAGTCGGATGGGCCCTGTTTGGCTTGGGATGGTTCCGGTTTGCGGATCTCAAGGGAGAGCGAGGACGTGAGCGAAAGTCGAGGCAGTCTAGAGAAGGAGATAAATGGCGAGAAAAGAGACTCTCAAATGGTGACTGTCTGGCCGGCAGCTTGATTCGATCTCATCAATCTGGGGGTACCTTGGGGTCAGGAGGGAATCTTCCGAATGAGAAGAAGACTCTTAATCCCGACAGGCTGGAGTTGACCTTGACGAGAGGAGAAGTTGGGGATGAAGGGGGAATGAACAAACGAATGGACGAACAAAGAACAAACGAAGGCAAGCCGCTGGATGATTTGTGCTAAACCAACCCAGAGTTTTCCTTGACGGGAGATGACTCCAGGGGGATACAGGGCGCTCCGGGGTGGAGTGGAGTGTGAGCAGGGGCAGGCAGAGACGTTGGAGGCTAGTCCTGAACAGGAATAGGGGATGATTTAGGATGAGTACGTACTCCTTTTGTTCCGCTGATGCCATGGAAGGGCCCTGACGATTTGAGGAGTCATGTAAGACACGGGGGATTACTTTTTAACTCTGATGTATTTCCTTGCTACGATCAACTTTGAACCGCTGAATTCCAGTGGTAATGTAGCGCTGAATGGAACGATGGCTCATGGTGGACAAGGATTTCGGAGACTGCAAGAGCAACCTGGAAGAAATTGGGACGGGATGAACAGTGCACGGTACGTACCTCCGGGGCATGCGACAGGGTGTGTGTTTAACAAGCACCATCCATGGAAAGAGCTGTCAGGGGTGAATGCCCACCGCTCACGGCCCATTCCCAACAGGCGCTTCGGGGGGCTGCCCGCCCAGGTCTCCCTCAGCGGACTTGGCCCAGGCTTCCAGTGGACATGCACCGGAACCCTCCACTCTGGAAATGGCCGGTCAAACAGTGGTGAACATCAGCTTTCACCCACGTTGACGACAGCCGCTGGAATTTTTCCAAGCTGTTGAGTTTGATAAAGATCTGAAAGGGATGGTGAATCATTTCCTGAAGCATCGCGTCATGTTGACTTCAGGGGCGACATGCCAATGGAAAACAAATGAGCCTCACACGTCCGCTGCCTACGCATTGGCAGCATTGACGCTCCTCACCACCACCACCAGGTCTGCCCGCGAAACACAAGATGCTACCTGTGTCCAACATACCAAACGCGACACGAACCATGCGCGTCTCACCCGAGGGGATCCAAAGGTCTCGATGCCCTCGAGACACACACGGGCATTCATTCTCCCACCGCGCACTCAAGGACTCTGCCTACGTTTGCTCGCACCCATCCAGCGCGCAAAATGCATCCTGCAAACCCCAGGTCTCTCCCGTCTTACATGCCCGCTCGCCACCTCCGTGGGATCTGTACGGCTCAAGGGACCAAGCCTCGGATTTCAGGTTGCGGCATGGGAAGAAGGCCATGGGTTGTTGGCTGAGGTGCGAGCGACATGGGCTGGGGATAAGGTCTGACACTGACATGAAGCCATGGTGTACTCCGTACCGCCCTATCATTGCTCCTGCAGTGCTTTGCGAAAAGAGAGAGCAACGCGACTGCGGGAGGGCCTCGCTATCTCTCTGAGCTTCCCGCTGTGAATAGGGGCGGCGTGAGGCTTGCTTGGGTTTCTAAGCGGGCAGCTTCCAGGCTGAGACCACAAGTGCAGCCGTTGGAGGCTACTGCAAGGAACGGCTTCCGGTCACATTTCCGTCCCATGCCATCCGTCCCCTAGTGCGTCGGCGGGTGCAACGCCTAGGGTTCCATTGGGCCTCGCTGTGAGGTGGGAATTGTGACGGACGCAAACTCTAAGCACCAAAGCAGAATAAGAGCTCGCTGCCGAGTTGACCAACGAGGATTGGATCGATTGACAGCCGTTATCCATCTCCTGGGGTCAAATCGACCTTCTGTAAGGAGCACGCTCTGTCTGCCAATTTGCAACGTCCGAGCTCTGTGCAAAGGATTCCAAACTTCAAGGGGGTCAATACTACTCAGCTGATGCAAGAGAACTTCAGTAACATGGTAGGGCGTCTATCACAACAAATCTTTGCAGCAACTTTGATTGCTCAATCCCATCTCGCCCCGTCATCCCGGGTGAGGCGTTGGAGTTCAGAGCGCTAAATCGCAGCGTCACATTACGCATCTCAGGACCCAACATCTCACAACTTGCATCAACCAGACAGCCCCCTTTCGAGCCTCAATTCGGTCCTTGGAAGATCAATTTTCGCATCCCGCTTCTCAGACCAACCAGTTTCTCTCCTTACTATTCTCTGTGTCGCACACCAAACCTGGTGACACTCTCCACACTCGCCACTGGCCCCCCCTGGATTAGGTTCTAGGATCAAGCGTCTTCCCGTGCTGCAACTCGGGCGATATGCAGTCGCATTGGCCTCCTGCAACTTACATACATGCTACTACCTCACTGGTCCTTGCTTGCGTGAGGTTCTTGGACGAGTAAGAGCTTGGGATTGGCTTCACCTCTTTCCCCTCTCTGCTCACCTTTCTTTTATCTCGCCAACTAGTGTCTGGATCTTGGTGGTCGTGTCGCTTCAGCTTCAGCTCGCCTGGGATCTTTGTTTAGACTCGACGGCACAGATGCAATGCACAACCCCCTTTCCCTAAGTTGTGCCTCGTCTTCGAGTTTCGTCAAATCGTTTTTTTCTTTTCCTACTTGATCTCAAACCGCCATCCCAGAAGCCTAGCGAGCCTGATCCTTCCATCCTTCCTAGACCGGTCAATCATTGCAGTTTTTAAGATGGTCTGCTCCACTCGTGAGCTCAAACAATTCCCGAGCTTCGATCTCACTCAGCACGAAGCCGCGTGCATCGTCTTCGGGGGGCGGCTCGCAAAACTGCCGTCCAAGACATTCTGGCTAACTCTTCTTGCCGCCGCCATAGTGCAATCCTCGAGACATGATGGTGGCATTCAGGGATCAACGAATGTCATTGCCAAGCTCCCCGCAGCATGTGAATCGCCCTTGGAAAGCCTCAGCCGCCTTCTTGGTTCCAAACGCTCCGATTCCGCCGCGCGACCTCGGCGTGCTGCAACAGGAGGCTCAGATTCTTTTGCTGAAGAAGAGGTTGGAATGATGACCGAGCCTTCGGGGGCGCTTCTCTGGGGCCGCCTTGACACGGCCAGGCACAGGCACTCGCCAACTCCGATTACTAGAGACGCCCCCTGGGAGCTGTCCAAACGGCAACGGTGGAGGCAGTTCCCCTGACACTATTCCACATATGGCCCTAGCCGTCTTTTGCCCCGCTATTTTAGATGCTTTTGGACAGGGGAAGGAGAGGTGTGTTCGTTGGTTCAGGTTCCTTCCTCTGGTGCCTGCATCCGCGCGCGCATGGTCGTGCCTGCTTGTGCGTGCGAAAGGTGACATCGCGGAAATCGGATCTACCTTAACCTCGTTGAAGGTGCTCATGTGTCGCGGAAAATCTTGACCTCAGCATCCGTCATCACAATCACAACCACCAGCGTCATCCCTCCCTCACTTTTCATCTCGATTTGCTGCCGATCTGTTCATGTGGCTTTGCCATCCATATTGATGGTTAATTAACCCCCCTTGTCCGTGGCACCAGTTCAGTGGAAAGAGAACCGTCGTGGCGTTGTCGGCTATTGAACGCTAACCTTCAAGTTGGTTCGCGAGAAGAATTCCTCTCGATGGTTCCCAATGACAAACGGTGTCCGTTCCAGGGCTTCTCTTCCCACAAAAACGGTCCGGGGCCACTTCGCTCGGCTCAGCGATCGACTCCCCCTCAGCTCGCCCAGTCTCGTCGTTCGCTGATCATGCCTGCGAATAGCGTAGAGCTGCCCACCCCGGTATCTCTCCCAACTCGCCGGGACCACCTAACGGCTCGCCTCGTTATGAACCGACATGACACTCGGCCCTCGCCCTGCCAGAATGCAGGCTTGGACTGCTGGGCATGTCCGAAAAGCCCTGTCGAGCGTCAAGCCCTGCCGACTGCCACCATTCTTACATGTCTTCCGGGGCCAGCTTATGGTTCAATTTCGATAACCCCCGGTTAATCGCATAATATTTCCCCGTGCGGTCCTGGCTACGGTGGTGACGGTAGGCTGTCTAGCTTCTGGCACAAACCCAGCGTGGTGGTCGTGGAATGGCCCCGGAACTCTCGAGGCGTTCTAAATGTGACGTCCGCTCCATTCCTCCATTTCATCCGGAATCCCGGTACTCGACTCTGGCCAAGATATTCAAGCCTCATCAAACAGCATAGCTCGTCATTTGATCTGGAATCACAGTCAGCTGGTGAGGCCCATTTCCCATTTCATCTCTCCTGGCTGAAATGGTGTCTCTCGGACGTTTTCTCTGTCACACCGCAGACAGTGTGCTGCTGAAACCATTCGGCCGAGCCTGGCAATTACACGTTGCGCCTTTGGTTTCCCACGAGCTGGTATGCAATTCTGCTCGTTACGAGGTTTCTTGCATCGGTTCACGATGCGAGGTATTGTCCAAGTTGTCTGCGTCATCGTCAGCGTCTTCATTTGCGACAAGCTGGTCTCAATCAAGACCCGGCTCCCTGGCTTTCACGCCCCTCCCTGCACGCACTAAGAGCTCGGGAGTAAACAATCTCCGCCCAAGAAATCATGAGCTTCCATCTCATTTGCCCTCGTGATACCGCTCCCTTCTTGGACCAAGATGCCGATTCGGCGGGAACTATCTCGCCCATGCCAACAGTTCATTCTGTGGTGGTGAGTCGATCCCGGCTCGGTGTGTTGAAGAATTGTTCGGTTCACGCTTGCCTGGGTTGAACTTGTTTCTTGAGTCCGTCGATGTTTGACTTTGGCTGTCGAAAGCCACCCGCTCCGTTTAATCTCACTACAGTCCACCACAGTCCACTTGCGTGAGGTTAGATGACGAAGCAAACATCAATTCAAAGTAAACAAGCATTCGACGACGCGATGCGACGCGGGGTCGGCAAAGTTGCATCTTCGGTCTTTCGTTGCGATATGGGGTCGTTGTTGCGTGATGCAAGTCTGTCATATCATGAAAGAGGCACCATTGACTTCCCTCAGCTATCCATTCATGAGCACAGGCTACCAGCAATGGAATCCTCGGAAAAGGAGCTCTTCTCATTGATCGACGACGAAATCTTACAAGCACTCGAGCTGAGTTTCGGGACAGAACCGGCATGTCCTTGACAGCTCCAGTCCCACAACCCCAACGGGTACAGCCGTGATCGACTGCCAGCTATCTTCAGAATATGCATGTCGATCATACACAAGACGGCAACACAAGTACAATCTTCACTGCAGACGATGCGTGCTATCGTTCCCTTGTCCTTCATCCTCTTCGCAGCAACCGTTGGTTTCTCTTGTTTATTCTTGGTAACCCAGGTTACGAATCGTCCTTGCAGATGGCTTCTGCAGGGCGAATGCAGACGCCGCACTCCATCATTTGAGACCTCGCCCCATCCGCTGAAGAAGCAGCTGATGGGAATGGAGCCCTGGCTTCCAGATTCCGCACCATTGCGGAGAAAAATAGACTGAATGCAGCCACTGTTCATTTCGCCCAAGCCCACGCCATCGCCAGGGTCCAGGTGGCCTGATTGTGCCCTTGGCGGGAGATGGAACATCCGCAGAAGCCTGGGATGAGACGGCCGGAATAAATCAACGAGGCGGTCCAGGGTCCTCACACCCGACTGGCGGTCAGCTCACTGATGGGGAGCCAACATCAGATCTTGAGGGTGCCTCAATCTCAGCCTTGACGATGAAAGATGCACTAGCGAACGCCCGACGCCTTGGATCTCACGATGCTGCACAAGCATAGCAGTAGTGTGTACGACCCCGGCACAGACTCTTCGAGACTTGGAGACGTGGGGTAGGACATGGTATTGGCGAGAATAATGAGATCTATATACCAATCTACCTACGGATGCTTGCGAGTGCGAGTATATGTGCCCTTTACATGTCGGACATTGCCAAAGAACGCCACAACGCCTTTTGCCAGGATCCAACGCCGTGCTGATAAGCGACGTCTGGATTCTGGGAAACCAACATTCCAACGCTATCTTTCAAATCAAACAGTCTGTACGGAGTCGTGCTTTTCACCATTGACCTCGACCGTGGTCGGAGTCGTCTAATAACCAACCTTCCTTCAGGCTTGGTTCCTTTGGGCAGCGTCGAGGCTTGACATGGACATGTCCTTGTTGGTCTCGTTTGCCAGGGACTCGAAAGGGGGGTCCTTCTCATGGACGGATGCTTCCCCGTGGTCAAAGGCGAATCCAGGGTGGCCAGCGTTCAGAAGGAGAACAGCAACACACATCATGCTAAACAAGTGTTAGCAAAGCATACAGGTTTTAAGAAGATTTGAAGTAATACTGACCAAGATTCGAGACCAATAAAGAGACCTTCGTCTCGGAAGAGGGCACTGAAGTAGCCTTGACCCAGCTCAGCAATACGGTAGGCGCATCGGATGAGGATGAAGACGGTGGAGAGGAAGAGGAAAATGAGGAAGAACCTCATGGACTTGTTGAGCCGATACTTGGAGGGCGAGCGAGCAGCCTTGGCGACGTAGTCGGCGAAGAGAGTGCAGAAGCAGATGAGAGTGACGACCTGGAAGATGAGGCCGGCGAGGGAGATGTGCTCGCCGACCTTGATGGCAGCCTTGTCGGTGCCAGTGCACGATAGAGCGCCGCCCACCGCTTGCAAGACGAGGGAAATGACATCGGAGGGGATGAAGACCCAGTAGAAGTAGGCGGCAGGGAACCGCGAGACAGTTGGATCAACAAAGTTGATGCTGGCCGATCGGTGTTAGACGCTTGTTGGATGACACAGGATCCTGGCTTGGCCGTGCGAACTTACACTTGTGACAGGAGAACATAAATGGCGGCGGAAAAGAAAACGGGTGCTACAGTGATGCAAACTATCGAGTAAGTCAGTACATGGCTCTTTTCATCGGTAACTCTTCTCTCGCGAGATGCCGGCTCTTCCGAATATCCCATAGTGGTGGATGCACATACTGATCTGCATCAGGAACCCGTTAAAGTCGAAAGGGTTGTCGTAGATGATGAGACGTCCAACGTAACCAATGATCTCGAGGATGCATCCAGCTATCATACTCGACATGAAGCCCCAAGTCTTGGACTTGTAGCCCTGGAAGGCGTGGACAAGCATGGACAGTCCAAAGATGGCGATGAAGACGGCGCTGGCAGGGACGCTGGGCCGATATCGCAGGAGACTGACCTCGAGGGGACAGAGATCGAGGGTGCAGTTGGCCAAGGGGCCAAAGGTGATGAGCCCGTTGGGCAGTTGGGACATGCTCGCCATGTTTGCTTCGTCGAGTCGTGGTGGCCGGCTTGTTGGGGTGGTTTAGGCAGCGGGAGATGAGGTTGAGTACAGGGGCGATTTTGCTGCGCGGGTGGTCTTATCCGTGAGTTTTGGAACCAAGTTGAGTAACTCAGTACAGCGTGCTATCCCGTGGTAGAGTTTGTCGAGCAATATGCATCGAAAGCTCCGTTGAGGAGGCAAGTCAACGACTTGAAAGGGGGGAGAGTCAAGATCTAAATCTGAAATACCCAAAAGGAAAAAGTCAATAAAAGGTGCCAGATATTTTCCAAGATCTTGGATCCATCAATGCCCGTCGGGGCAAAACACGTCAAATCACGCTACACCATGAATGAACCAGCGAACAGAGAAGCTCGTTTAACCAGGGGTCAGACCACGAAAGGACGGAAACGGAACCCGTAAAGGCAGAGTCCAGGGTTTATGACGTCCTGGTGGGCCCGAGGAAACGGGTCGGAGAGGTGCTCGGGGGCGGAGCCGGAGAGGTTCAGTTGCTCCGCGGCCTCCGTTTGTCGAGGGCGGTGTCCGCGGGGGGCCGTGGGGGCGTTGTGAGGTTTTTGGTGTAGATGGCAGGGCGCTAATACGATCTGATTGATAAAATTATGTTGACTAGATGGGGTTTCATGCCTGTTCGCCAAGGGAGGCTGAGGGCTTGGGAGGTTAGGGGTCATGAAGTGGTGGTTCGTGATGACGAGGGTGGAGTGGCTCGGGTTCAGGAACTAGCAGTTGACAACTTAAAGTACTTACAGGAAAAAAGAAACGAAAGACACAATGATGGTAGAATATATATATCGATATCGTCAAAGATGGAGAATCACTAACAAATGAGATAAATCTCAAATATTGATCCCAGATGTTGGGGTCGCTTAGATCGGGCCGAGTCGAGATCTATCACCATGCAGTCGAGAGGCGACGATTGCGACACTGATAGTTTTCCCACTTTTGATTAAATAAAAATCTGCGATTGGCCCATCTGTAGGTCAGACGCGAAGAATGAATTGGCGGATAAATAGAGACGCTAAATGCCATAGTTGAGAAGGAATTTCGCCGTCGTTGTAGGGTAGATGCCAAAACATGAGAATGAGTCGAGGTATTCAGGGGTCTACAGCATAACTATGGACTCTATAGAACGGATAATCCACGTAAAACACTGAGGATCAGTATCCTCATGGATGACCAGCTGGTGGCTCATTGTGGCACACTCTTCCGGTCAGCTGGGTTTCGGAGGGTGGTATTCGAGCCTGGGTGGGTAAGGATGCGACAAGTCTCGGCAACATGATGAAATTTGATCGAAACAAGGACGGTCGGAAAAATCGATGCACATACTTGGGGTACTCAAAAGCCAGCCAACTGTAAGAAAACCCCTCACATCCCCGCGTTGACCCGGCTTCGGGCCTCCGTAAGACCCGGCCATAGGGCTGAGCCAGCCCGGATGAGTTCCTGACCTTCGGTCCCGAAGCACTGCGAGGGCCCCATTTTTCTGGGTGACCTGCCGGGGCCGAGTTCGGGGTATAGATGAGCATCGGTCGGTAGAAACATGTTTGGGACGGTATGTTGAGGTCGTAGATGGTGAATTCGGGGATTTGGAAGTCTTGCCTCTCGTTGATTATGCAAGTATAAAGATGGCCTCATCTCCTGATTTTTACCAGACTTAAAACAAACCATCACTACCAATGCCCACTACCAATGCCCACTCACAATCTCAAACCCCTAATCACTCAAGCAACCCTGCAAAGAATCAACATGACCAACACAGACAAGACCTCAGTCATCGTCGTCGGTGGCAGCCTCGTCGGCCTCTCAACCGCCCTCTTCCTCTCCAAGCAGCAAGTCCCCGTCATCCTCCTCGAGCGCCACAAGGGCAGCAGCGCCCACCCGCGAGCCATCGGCTACACAGCCCGGACCATCGAGATCCTGCGCTCCTTCGGCGTAGAGTCCCGCCTCCCAAAGGCGCAGTGGAAGGGCGGCCCTCCTCGTCGCATCGTTGTCGAGAGCTTGACGGGCAAGTGGCAGGACGAGAAGCACTGGACGCCCAAGCCTGCAGGTCCCAAGGACGGCGCGAAACCCAAGAGCCAGGAAGATTACTCGCCGGTTTCGGGCATTGCGAGTGCTCAGGACAAGATCGAGCCTGTGCTGCGGGAATGCGCTATTGAGAGTGGCGCTGACTTGAGGCTGGGCTGGAAGGTCACCAGCTGGTCTCAGAATGACCACGGTGTGGCTGTAACCGCAGTCAGCAGCGACGGCACAGAAAAGCAAATCGAGGGAAAGTATCTCGTGGCCTGCGACGGCGCACGAAGTCCCATCCGTGAACAGCTCGGTATCAAGCGCGATGGAGTTGGCTTCTTGCAAACTCTCCGAAGTATCCTCTTCCGCTGCGCTCCTATTGACCACTATCTCGACCGTGGCTACTCTCAGTTTCAAATTGAAGGTCGAGAGGACGGTTTCAAGGGCTTCATGACAAACTATGGCGAAAGGCGATGGGCGCTGATGTGGAACCCAACAGAAGGATCTTCAACTTTAGTCAACAACATGGACGAGGCTACGCAGAAGGACTCTATCCGCAAGGCCATAGGAAAGGATATCCCCGACAGCGATATAGAGCTCATCACAACAGACGAGTGGGATCTCTGCGGTCTCATCGCCGAAAAGTTCTCCTCCGGCCGCATCTTTCTCGCTGGTGATGCCGCGCATGCCCTCCCGCCCAATCGAGGAGGTTACGGCGCCAACACTGGCATCTCGGATGCTCACAACCTCGCCTGGAAGCTCACCGCCGTTCTTAAAGGACACTCTGACCCAGAGCTTCTGGGCACGTATGATGCGGAGCGTCGCCCTGTTGCTCTGGTGCGTCACGATCAGATCTTTGCACGGGATGACTACCAGCGGTTCCTGGTTGACCGGGAGTGGAAGCCAGAGGGCGTGCAGATCCTAGATGACGTTGCCATGGAGTTTGGACAGATTTATCAATATAAATCCATCAGTGGAGCTGACAAGAACTCGCCACCTGCTAAACGACCCGATGAGTGGCAAGGACAGCCTGGAACCCGGGCACCGCACATCTCGATGCAGAGAGGAGGAGAACCCATCTCGAGCCTGGATCTGTTTGGTCAGAGCTGGGTCCTCGTCTCCAAGGATGAAGCATGGAGGACTGCCGCCAAGGAATCAACAGAGGCAACAGGTATCGAGTGCGGCTTTGTCAAGGTTGGCGATGAGGTCGAGGAGACGAACAAGGGAGAATTCACCGAGGTTTTTGGTGTGGACGACACTGGAGCTGTACTCGTGCGACCTGATGGCTACATCGCCTGGAGAGTAGCGACGAAACCTCGAGACGGTCTTGATTCGCTGAAGGAGGTTCTTGCGCAGGTATCATACTCTGTTGCTTAGGAGCGAACTGCATATGTGATGCAGGAGAGTGGAGGAACTTTTTGATCTACAGGAGGAAACCAATATCGTAATAATTGCGCAAAAAAATAGAGAAAATAGACCAATCTCAGTTGATTCTACCAATGTTTTTCAATGTTTATTTCCTGTCGCCAGCCAATGTATTGCTTATCTCGTTCCAAGAAAAGGTCTGTATCCCCTCAACCACCAACTCACTCAGCAACCCGGCCAAAAGCAATTTGACAGTCCATCTAAAAGGCCACCACCATCGCTTACACTTGCTCGACCAAAAAGGTCGCATATGTTGTCGTAGAAACGCGTCTTCAGCTGGCCCGTTCTCTTTTTCGCCCGCATATGCAGAATGCAAGGTTGCCGCTCGGGCAGGTCAGGAGTAGACGAGCCAGCTAACCCCCCCCCCCCTGCTCAGAATAAAAGTGATGCCTTGGGTAGGATGTAGAGTTGATAGTTGCCTTTTGCGAAGCCGCGTCATGGGCCGCAGAAAACTGAAAAGATAACCTAGAAAGTAAGCCAAGGGTGGAAATGACGAAGCGAATGGCCGAGAGTAAAGGGAAACCGTGTTCTCTTGCATACGAACGGCCGCACCCATAGAAAAGCAGGATAATATTCCCCTCGAGTCTCATGACTAGCAACATTCATTATTGTTTCTATTCAGCTGATCATCCCCGTGCCTCTTCTCTTCTCCATCCATTCCGCTCCCGGCGATTAGCGGCGCTGCTCTCAGTGGGGTCAGTCCCTCTAATTTAGCGGCCGTCACGCGTTCCACCTACCTAACCCCGCCCCCGCCGGCGGATGCTTCGGTGCATAGACACACAGTAAGATCTTGGTCTAGGCCGGAATAGGAGCATCCTCAGATCTTTTGACCATCGGCATCAGCCCTCGCAACATTTCTTTTCCCTCTTTCCTCTCTCCACTTCCCTCGCTCGGCCGATAAACATCCCCGTCGGTCCCTCTTGTTTATATTCTCGAAATCTTAATAAGAACTCGAGGGCGCGAGGTGCTGCTCCTCGACCTTTGTCGCAATCATGTTTGACCTCTTCTCTATGATCTTGTCGTAAGCTCTCTTGTCCCACCACCACCACCGTCATGAGCCGTCATGAGCCGCGAACGGTGACCAGAACCACCTCCAATCACTAACTACTTGCCTCCAGCTCTATCGCCTCGTTTCTCTTCCCCATCTTCGCCTCTTACAAGGCCCTCAAGACCCATGATCCCGCCGAGCTGACACCATGGCTCATGTACTGGGTCGTCCTCAGCTGTTGTCTCCTCGCTGAATCCTGGGTCTGGTTCATTGTGTCATGGTGCGTTGCGCCAGTTTGACTTTCTGCTAAGCTCCAGCTAACTTGGCTCGAAAGGATCCCCCTCTACGGCTACTTCCGCCTCCTCTTCCTCCTCTACCTCATCCTCCCCCAGACACAGGGCGCCCGGCGCATATACGAGGAAAAGATCCACCCGTGGCTCGAGGAGAACGAGACCCAGATTGACGACTTTATCGCGAGCGCCCACGAGCGCCTGACCGCCGCCGGCATCGCCTACCTCAAGCTCGCCATCGAGCAGTTCAAGACAAAGGTCCTCGGCCTACCGCCCTCGGAGCAGGCCTCGCCTCCTCCGGAGCCCGCCCAGAGCTACACCCAGTCGCTGCTCTCGCGGTTTAGCGTCCCCGCAGCGAGGTGGACTGGCGACGGCAACAACAGCGCCGGCACCGACTTTTACAGTCTCCTTTCCAGTGCTGTCGCGGCCGCTACCAACGCGGGTGGGAGTGCGGCTGGTACGAGGACCGTCGGCGGCGATGCTACCAACACGGGCACCCTGATCCCGCCGCATCTCCGAGACTCCAATGAGAGGATGACCTTTATCTCTGCCCAGCGCGACCGTCTCAACATTCTCCTTGGTGCTCTCGACCGCGAGGCTCAAGACCTGCGCAACGAGACGCAGCGGGCGCAAACACGCGCAGCCCACCGTCGCGCACCGTCCATGTCCTACGATGGAACCGAAGATGACGAGCCGACCCAGCGACCTCCCAGCGGTCTCAGCGGATGGAGCGGCATGAGCAAGAGCCGCAGCGAGACCGACTTTGAGAGGATCGACGCCGAGAGCGGCACTGAAGATGACGGCACGGTGCGCCGGCGAAACATGGGAGCCGGTACCAGAAACACATCTGGCACATGGGTGCCATGGGGATGGGGTGGCGAGGCTTCTCCCGGGGGCGGAGCGAGGTCCTCCGGAATGGAAAGGTAGAGACGCCGTTCTCGGAGACAGGCATTGCAGGAGTTTTGGTCTTGCGGGTAGACAATTGGACATGAAGGTGTTTTTCTTGACATGGGGATCATGGAAGGACAATTGATAATCGTATCCAGGAATTAGGTTGAGCAGAATCGATATGCACATCTCTAGACATGGGGTACATCCTCTCTCTTCAGTCATGTCCCCCTGATGCGACAGTTTGCTCCATTCGCCAAACCCACATGTTTCGGTTTCATCCATACCGTGCATCATCGATATATCTTACAGTCGTCCATCGTTTTTTTACCCTGAACCAATCCTCGTTCTATACACACGAAAAGTACACGGGGAGTTTATTATCTCCCCTACCCAATTAGTCATGGCGTTAAACATCATCATCTTTTTTTAAACCAGCTTGTAGGGGTACACTGGCTCGGCGAGACCCTTCTTGTACCAGAAGGTCCTCTTCTTTTTGGTGGTGACGTGCTCGACCCAGCGCTCCTCCATGTAGTGCTTGCGGAACCAGCGCAGGAAGACGGGGTCCCAGAGCTCAGAGGCGATGCCGAGATCCTTGCAGCATCGCATCAGGGCGTTGGACTTGCAGCCCTCGATGGCGGCGGGGAGGCCCTCGGCGGAGAAGTAGTTGTTGACACCCTGCGCTTGGGAGACGAAGCTGACTATGTTAGTTTGTGATGGTAAAACATTGAAGGAGAGCTTACCGGCCGTTAACAATGAGAGCGTACTCGCGCGTCACGATATTAGTTCCCACAACCACCTCTCCACGGTTCACCATACCCCATCCCATGGGTCCAAACGCCTCATTCAGCCGCCGCCTGTACTTGACTTCTGGCAGGTAGACGATACCATCAGGCTTGACCTCGACGTCGTCCGGGTTGACTGGCCGCGAGAGGACCTTGTTCTGCTCCGAGGTGACAGGCTTGGACCCGATTCCGAACCAGCTCTTCTCCCAGTTAATCTCCTGGGGATTGGCCGAGTGCTTGCCATCCCAGATGCGAGGCGAGCCTATGGGCTCCTGTGGCGGCGGCGCCGAGTCGCTCAGCGACTGCTCGGCCACGGGGGCGGGCTGGTACGGGTTGCTCGGGCCGCTCGGTGTGCTTGCCTTGGCGGCGGCGGCGGCTGTGCTCGAGGAGGCGGCGGGCCTGGAAGAAGAAGGCCTTGCTCTGGGGACGGGCTTCGCTTTGGCGTATGAGGGTGCCGGGACGGGCTTGGCGGCAGGCTTCACAGTGGACTTTGCAACGGGCTTCGATTTGGATTCCTCGGTCTTGGGAGTCGACACATCCTCCTGGTTCACCTGTGTGACGTCCTCGGCGGGCTTCTGCAGCGTAACATCAGGCTGAGCACTCGAATTGTCGTCGTTCTCCGTCGTGGAGGGGACTGCGGTGGCAGAAGGCGCGGCGATCTTGATCTCCTCGGTGGAATAGCGCATCAGAGGTGCAATTGGGCGGGCCCGGGCAAAAGGCAGCCTCCGTGCCGCGAAGAGGGCCCGGCGAGGGACGAACATGGTAAATATGATGGGGAGGGGGGGTGGAAAGGTCGTCGAGGATATACACCTAGAAAAGTTGCTTGAAGGCGCTGGTGATAATTTTGGTCCATGACGGTGTTGTCGGGTGAATAGAAAGTCCGGGACACAGTGTGGAGACAGTGCGTGGGCGTGTCATGATGGCTTCATTCTTGAAGAGGTAGAGTGAAGAGATAGGCTTGAGAAGCTCTAATGGTACACTTTTGATACACTTCCGGTGTAATCGGACACTCTTATCGTACAGTTTCAGTATTCGAACCTTAAGCATCCTTCATCTCGGTGCGCTTGTCGTTGTCGTGGGCTTTCCAGCACCGTCTGAATTCCTCCATCTATGAAGCCATCAGTATTGCTTCATGAAACCAGAGAAAAAAAGGCTCTCAAAAAATGATGGAGATGCAGGAGCATCAGTGTATCACTCACCTCTGAAGCGCACGCGCGCCAATCCTTCTTTTCAAAGTAGCAATCCGTCATCTTGGTGTTTTCCTCTACACATCCGAGTCAGCAACCATCAAAATCTCCCTTGACCCCCAACAAGAAACCCCAACACCGGACAAGTAAAGCGCAACAACCGCGCTGCAACTACTCCCAGTCTTTGTGTGGATTTCTTTTCTTTTGCAAAAAAAACTCACCTGCGCATCCGGTGCTAAAGATCCGCTTGTCCCTGCATCAGCGGCAATAAAAGGTCCTCGGCTTTAGCAGGAGATACTCTCGGGTGAAAACAGAGGGCAACTCACCACTCATCGGGCTCATCGTCGTCTTCCTCCTCCGCCTTTTGCTGCGCTTGGCTCTCTTCCTTGGTCATTTTTCCTTGATCAAAAGATCACGCGTATTCTTTTTCTCTTGTTGCTGTTGTTGTTACAAGAAGAAAAAGTCAGGTGGTTCGAGGCGGAAAATTGGCCGAGGCGAGATCCAACAAAAAGTCAAGTGACAAAGACCAAGGGAAAAAAGAGACAAGCTCATCGAAAGGCTTCAACACCCCCGGAAGCGGAACAACACAGACCAACAATGGCCCCGGCCAATCTCAACGTGCTCGTCTATACAGGTTCGAACCGCCTCACTCATCTAGTTCGATTTCCCTCGTGCTGATACTCACACTCGCAAAAATAAAGGCCTCGGCACTACTGTTGAGTCTGTCAAGCATTGCATATGGACTCTTCGCCGTCTGCTCGGGCCCAATTATGCCGTTATTCCCATCACTGAGACTATTCTACTCAAGGAACCATGGGCTTCAACATGCGCCATGCTCGTGTTCCCCGGTGGCGGTGACTTGGGCTACTGCCAGGCTCTGAATGGCGAGGGAAATCGCCGCATCAGCGACTTTGTTCGGAAGGGCGGCGCATACCTGGGCTTTTGCGCCGGAGGCTACTACGGGAGTCGAAGATGCGAATTTGAAGTCGGAAACAAGCCTCTCGAGGTTATCGGCAGTAGGGAGCTTGGCTTCTTCCCTGGGACCTGTCGCGGAGGAGCCTTCAAGGGCTTCGAGTATCGCAGTGAAAGGGGAGCCAGGGTCGTGCAGCTCAAGGTATTCAAGGAAGCCTTTGAGCAGGAGGTCGCATCTGAGATCGTCTCATACTACAACGGGGGCGGCATCTTTGTCGACGCTGCTTCCATCAAGGAGAGAAAGGTCGAGGTTCTGGCTTCCTACGAAGAGGAGACAGATGTTGATGGCGGAGATGGCAAGGCGGCAGTTGTTCTCTGCACCGTCGGCAGTGGAAAGGCATTACTCACTGGCCCTCATCCTGAGTAAGAGCCGTCCCGATCATTCCTTGTCACGAACTCACTGACACCACCCAGATTCGCTGCCATCAACTTGCACCCCCATCCGACCATCCCCGGCTATGATGAGCTGATCAGCAGGCTAGCCGACGCTGACAAGCCTCGAGCCGAATTTCTCAAGGCATGCCTGACCAAGTTGGGTCTCGAGGTCAGCCAGCATGACTCTGGCATCCCGTCTCTCTCACGCCTCCACATCTCATCCATCGACGACACTGGAGTATCGGAGCTGCTGGCCGACTGGGCCGATATCATCGAAAAGGAAGACGGCGAAGAATGGATCCGGGCAGAGACGGACACATTCCACATTCAAAACGAGGATACAACCTGGAGTGTCGAGGGTCTGCAGCAGTCCCTAGTAGAGACCAATGGCTCTAGCATGCCTGAGAATGGCATCATCGACTACACCAAGGTCATCAAGAAGATCTTTCCTCACGAAAAGGCTCCTCCTCACCCAAAACTCACGCCTCAGTTTAACCACGGCCTGTACTTTTCGGGGTTGAAGCGTTACCGACAAATTGAGCCCACAGCTCAGGATTGGGGTAACCTGCTGATGTATGGCGAAGTCCTGACCAGCACAAACACCATCCTTGAGAAGTAAGTATCTCTATACCTTGACCCTCCTGATTAGTGAATGCTAAATTGTGCCAGAAACCCCAAGCTCATGTCCAAACTCCCGACTGGCTTCACAGTTGCGGCCACTACTCAGGTTGCAGGACGCGGTCGTGGAAACAATGTCTGGATTGCACCCCCTGGAATGCTCATCTACTCGGTCGTCATCAATCATCCCGCTCACCTCGCCGTCTCTCGCCCTGTGGTGTTTATCCAGTACATTGCCGCCGTGGCTATGGTCGAAGCCGTCCAGTCGTACGACCGCGGCTATGAGAACATTCCCATTAAGCTCAAGTGGCCCAACGACCTTTGTAAGTAACAAACTAGATTTGTTACAATCTCTATATACTAACAGTCGCATAGACGCCCTCGATCCCACAAAGTCGGCAGACAAGCCTCACTACGTCAAAGTCGGCGGCATCTTGTCGCAGTGCCTCTACTTTGATGGCGCCTATCAGATCATCCTTGGCATCGGTCTCAACACCACAAACCCTCGCCCGACAATCTCTATATCCGATCTCGTCCCGCCCGGTGCCCCTGAACTGCATCTCGAGACCCTCCTTGCCCGTGTACTAACCCGCCTCGAGGCCATCTACGCCCAATTTCTCCGTGAAGGCTTCTCACGGGACCTCGAGGCCCGTTACTACCGTCACTGGCTACACACAGGTCAAGCTGTCACGCTTGAAGCTGAAGGTGGTGTCAAGGCTCGCGTTTTGGGCATCACACGTGACTGGGGAATGTTGAGGGCCGAGGAAACGGACGCAAGCGGGAGGGCAACGGGCAAAATCTGGACCCTGCAGAGCGACGAGAATAGCTTTGACTACTGGAAGGGCCTGGTCAGGAGGAAGACATGACACGTGCGTTTAGCCCAGACAACAAGAATAAAAAATAGACACCCATCGTCTGGTCTTTTGGCAAACCATTGAGGTGTTACACCATACTTGCAAACCGTCGATAAATGTCTGCCAACGAGCATGTGCCGGCCAGGGGTTCGCAAATCATTCATGGCAAACGTGCTTCTACTTTGGATAGTTGACTTGTTTCGCAATGAATCAGTCGGGCTTGACGTGTTTATATATTGGGCCTTTGTCCCTGGGCATCTCTCGACTCTTGGTATCTTGTCAAACTACCCTTTCCCATCGTTCATTAAAGAGAACTCTACTCCCTTACTACTCACTTTTCTAAGGCTACTAGCTCTACCATGCTTTCATATCGGCATTTCAATATGTGGTTTCTTTACTTTCTCCTTTGGCAAGTACTATCAGTTGGCTGCTTGTCTAGCGACACCTCTACAGCGAGCGAGATTGTTCTGTTTCCATTTCCCAAAGGTTCCCCTATGTAAGTTTGCCCAAATACGTACGATGACTCTACATTTTCTAACCCAATACTTCGCAACAGCGAGGCTCAACCTCCAGACGTTTCGGCCGGAAGCCTAGAGCCTGAGTCCCTGCCCTTTACGAAAGCTTGGAATGATGGCCATGATAGGGCTGAGGAGTCAACGACTGGCGATTTCTTTGGCTTCATTTCGACCATGCATCTCGCTCCACAGACGTCTTTTGAGGATACTTGGTCTACGGAGACGTTGATACATGAGGATGAGACGGCATTTCCCACGGTAACGTTGGTGGGCGAGGAGTCGACGACATTGCCCGAGGCCGAGACTGCCAACGAGACCACTGCCAAGGCTACGTTCGAGATACCGACGCTGGAACTCCCATCGGTATCGAGTTCGTCGACTGATACAAGCCCCTCGTTCACGACACTCCCGCGGGCCACGACAACCGCGGAGGAGTCGTCAACCCCAGAAGCGACGACAGGGGTGCCTGGAGATTCTCCTGGATTTTCCCCAAGTCAAATAACAGGCATTATCGCAGGCACCATAGCCTCCCTGGTGGTTGTCATAGTGATCATCCTCCTCTCCCTGCTCTACCGCCGTCGCAAACGCCGAGCAGTATCGCGTCGCCCAACGATTCGTCTCGTCAGCGGACCGGCCCCTGATCCGACGGCACGGTCCTCGCAGATATACCTGCCCGTGATACAGCGGCAGGTCGTCGACAGCAGAGATCTGTTGGCCGGAGGTGTTCGGAGAAGTGGGTCCCCGTCTCGGCGCTCCGACCGGACTGTCTCGGAGCTCACGCCCAGCGAGACGGCGGAAGGTAGGGACACGATCGACCGGATAGTTGATGGGTATGCTTCGAGTGTTTATAGTGAGCAGAGTGGACGAGGGGGGTCTCGGGGTGGTGTTGGGAGTCATGCAGATTTTAGTCATTGACGTTGTTTGTCTATTCACAGTTTGATGCCATGGTGAACATTTATTGTGAAATATGAAATTATGCCCTCTACTTCCCTTTATCTAAAATCATGAGATAATATTTATCCACATTGCCTAGTTTAGTAATTCTATTGTTTTCCTGCCCCCATGAGCGTAGTTCTTTCTTTGGTAACCTCTACTTCGAGTGTTTGAGTTCAGCTACCCTGCGTTGGGCCATCCATGAGGTTCTAGAATCACGCATATTCACTAGTCGAGGTACAGTGGACAAGCCGTTTAACTTCCATCACTCTCTGTTGGCTGCAGAGCATAAGTCACGAGTACCTTCAGTGAATCAGAGTTATTGAGTTTTCAGGTACAACAAACGGTCGGGTATCGCAGCTCTTCAGTACACACGCCCAGGAACAGCCAATGCCGAACAATCTCCTTCTACCCGCAGTCGATATCGTACAATTGTATTATCACATAACATAGGTCGTCTGTCTTTTTTTCTTCGTCTAAGAACCAAGCCCCCAGCGGCCATGATATCCCAAAAAACGCCGTGCCATGCCGCAGTCGAGTGAAGATGTACATGTATACACGGAGAAAACCCTCCCTCTCCCACAATATGAGCTCCGAAACCCCTCTCTCGCCAAGAACTCCTCGTCGCCGTGGTGAGGCCTGAGACGCTTGTGTGGTGGTGTCGTGCTCCCCTGGCCAAATCATACAGTGTCGCCTCTTAACCAGCATCATGACTGGTCAGAGACTTTCCCCTCTCATGCTTTCGTCTACCGGTCCTTGTAGACCTTGGGCTTCCAGCCCTCCTTGACTTCGGCCTCCTGCTCCATCTTCTCTCTTATGGGACCAGTCTCACGCTCGAAGCGCTCCTTTGCCCGCACAATCTTGCTCTGGAGGTAGAAGCTGCCGCCCTTCTGGGGGTCGTTTGCGTCAAACAGCCGCTTGTAGCGCTCGAGCACCTCCTCGATGTTGGCCTGGCCGCCAGCGGGGGGCTTGACGTTGAGGATCTTGCAGGCCTCGTCGAGGGTCATGCCCGACGAGAGCGAGGCGCCGCCCGAAGTGTTGCCCGCCTTGGCCTGGGCGCGCTGGTACGCTGATGCGGCAGAGGCCTGCTTGTAGGCGGCTACGAAGGAGCGGCCGAGGATTCGGGAGCCTGTGAGGAAGGCTGTGATGACGAACTTGTGCGCCTGGGGGAGAGTGTCAGTGAATTCGTGTAGAGACCGGGCCAGAGAGCGGCAATTCGGGAAGAGGTAGAGGGGCGAGACTCAAATGTCGGCTTTCTGCTCAAGGTGCGCATACCATTGTGAGGATTAATCAGAGAGATTAGGACTCGGTCAATGTCGAGAGATCGCTAGAAAGCGACTTTGAGAATTGTGCCCTCGTTCGCGACGGGGAAGAAGAGGATCGTGGGGGATGGGGCGGCTGCTTCTCTTACTTGGAGACCCAGTCTTCGACTTTTTCCCCGGGAGCAAAAGAGAATTGACGGGTCATTCCGAGGTCGGAATTTTGCACCCTCCGACCCACCGGGGCCTCCGATTCAGCCGATGTTTAGCCGTGTGGCAGACATGAGAATCGTTCACCGCGATTCACCGAGCTTCACCGAGATCTCTGCCCAGCGGTTGTCAGAGGTGGAGGGGATGTTGGCTGATGAAGATTGTTGGGTACGAGCATCAGAAGACGCAGTTGTCTCTTTTTCTTTCAATTAAACTCAAAACAAAGACTTCCAAGGTGGGAATTGTGCTAAAGGACTTTGCATAACTACCTTACTTCTTCCCTCACCTTCCTTGAAAGACGGTCTAGTACTTTCGCCCCGGCCCTAACACCAACCTTGGGGTAAATCTACCTTCACCCAAGCGCAACAGCCCTCAATTTCAAACCAAGAATACAAGCCTAATTTCCAAGTCTAGTTTATCCTTTACATTGTCTATCTGCCATCATGGCCTTGAGCGCTGAGGAAGTCATCGCTCTCCTGCAGCGGGAGGGCAGTGGACTGTCCCCCGATGCCTACGACGAGACTAAGGAGCCTGAGGATGCTCGCCCTAAGAGGACTCAGCTGTTGTCGAGTGTACTTGAGACATGTCAGCAGGCATCTAAGCAACCAGAGCCTGACCTTGAGGCCATTGCCAAGGCTCTGGGTGATGGGAGCCGAGATGGTAAGCCTACGCTTATATGAAGAATATCGTCCGCTGACATTGCCTAGTGGCCTGGAGAATCCCATATGGCGAGTCTGGAATACTCGAATTCTTCCTTGATGTTATAGCCTCTAGCGAACAGCAGAAGCATGGCGTCAAGGTCCATGCTCTGCGCATCATTGGCAACTCTTGCGCTGATACCGACGAGAACCGTGCCCGAGTTGTTGAGGGAAAGTATATTGTCTCCATCATCAACCATCTTCAAGATGAGAGCCTCGTCCCGTACCTGATTCCCGTTCTCTATAATGTCCTTGTCGACTACGGTAAGTCGTCTTCTCGAAGCTCAGGATACAATACTCACATCCGTAGAACCCGCCCAGCTCCTGGCTTCACAGTCACGGCTCAACAGCCATCTTATTTCCCTTCTCAAGTCCCCCAACATGTCCAAATTTAGCGCAATCATCACCTACTTCTGCAAGATCCTTGCCCTCCTGATCACCCAAGACGGCGAACCTGCCGTCGCAGACCCCCAGACCGTCGAGGTTCTTCTCAAGCTCTCCGCCAGCCCCCCTTTCAACGATGACTTGGAGGACTTTATGGCTCTCGTCTCCACAGCCGCGAGCTACCTCACCAACGAGGCGTTCCAGGGGAATCTCCTCAAGGAACAGCGGATGAACACATTCATGACGGCCTTTGAGTTGGCGCTCACGCAGTTCGACGGGCAGGCCGAGGAGCAGGGCATGGACAAGGAGCTGAGCCAGTTGTGCGTTTCTTTGCTTACAACGCTGGCTGACCTGACGGCCGCCGATGCTTTCCCTCAATACTATCCCCTCGACAGCTCTGTGCCTCAAAAGCTCCTCAGCTGGCTCAAGGGAACAAACCCCAGCCTCCAATCGGCAGCTTGTCTTGCTCTGGGAAATCTCTCTCGCTCTGACGAGACGTCCTTGGCTCTTGTTCAGACCCAGCAGGCTCATCGTCCTCTCATCGATGTCCTCTCTGATGCCTCGGTCAAAGACGCTCAGCACCTACACTCAGCCCTCTCGTTCCTAAAAAACCTTGCCATCCTAGCTCAGAACAAGCCCCTGCTCGGCGACGTGCTAGAGCCGACAAGCGTCCCACGGATACTGACCATCGACACTCTTCCTCAGGTTCAGTTCTCTGCCATCTCGCTGGTCCGCCTGCTTCTCGTCAACTGCGCCCCCAACGTCCGCCGAATTTGTGAGCCTCGGTCTAGAGAGTCGTCGGATCAGCACACGAGTCTTCATGATATTCTCTCTGTGTTTGATCGAACTGATACCGAGCCAACGAAACTTGAAGCGGCCCGTAGCGTCGCTGCTATTTGCCGCGTGCTTCATACGACACCCGTCCCTGAGGCACTTCCCGCATGGAAGATAGAGGAGGCTACCTCTACCGAGGCCGACGAAACTCGGGTGAGGAGTCTGTTCTATGCTAAGCATGACTTGTCCAAGGCGCTGGCTTTCCTCATCACTCAGGAGAAATGGCCCATCCTCAGATCTGAGGCATGGTTCGTCTTTGCCCTCATCTCACGAACCAAGGAGGGCGCCAAGGTTGTTAGCAGTGTCCTCACTATTCCAGGAGCAACTGATGCTCTCAGTTATGCAGTCACAGGCAAAGCGACCACAAACAACGAAGAGAAAGCTCTTGAAGAGGCCGAATCTGATGCTCCCGTGGTTGTCCCTGAAGGACTGGGCCTTCAGCCTCAACAGGTCGACCCTAAGCAAAAGGCCAATATGACCAAGGTGGACAGGGAGAATTGCCTGGTGCTGTGTACCGAAGTTATCAAGAATGGGGAAAGCATCGAGTCAACACAGCAGGGCTTGTTGCAGGACTTGATCCGACAGGGCACACAGCTGCTCACACAACCCAAGACAGAAGAGTAGAACATCATGTCAGTAGGAGGGAAGCGTTAGACAAAACAAGATAGAGTCACCAAGGGGCATAGAGCAAGGCCATGTTGGAACCGATAAAGGATAACTTTTGACAAAGTAGACACCTTTGCACACGCGATGCATCCATTGACCAACTGATTACAGAACAAAGCCGGTGATCATGCAGTAAATTTCTTGAGCTGGACCTAGAGAATCCTCCCTCCAAACCCGGCCAAGCCTTTCATCAGAGCCTCGAACCGACGTTGCCCCTCCCTTAGAGACGCAAAGAGCAAAACCCTCAAACACCAGTTCCCTTTTTGCAAGTTTATTTCTTGGCCGTCTCGGCCTCGGCCGCATCCCGCGCACGCTTCTGTCGGGCACCCTCGTATCGGGCGTTGCTTCGGGCGACACGGAGAGTTCGGTAGGCACCCTCCTTGAGAGCGGCGGGGATCTCGCTCTTGCTGATCTCCTTGACGGCGAGGTCGGTGGGGGCAATAGGGAGGACAGCGGAGATGGTGGAAGCCTTCTCGATCTTGGAGACGTCGGTCTTGGTGTCACCCTTCTTGGGGGCGTTGGACCGGCGGGGGAGGAGGATCAGTCGCTCCTGGTAGGCCTTGAGGCGGGCGACGTTGGCGGCCAGGGACTCCTCGGAGAGGTTCTGTCGGCGGGGGTCGACGGAGATGCCGATGGTGGGAGCGAAGGCCTTGGGGATACCAGCCTCCTGTGAGGTTGTTAGATTGTGCGCCAAAATTTGGAAAACTCTCCTCTTGTCGGTGGTTTCTCGTGGAATTTCGCATCGACTGAGAAAGTGGCAGAATCATACCTTGAGCTCAGCCAGGGTGAAACCGCGGCCGGCACGGACACGGCGGTTGTACTTGATGGTAGGGCATCGCACAACGGGTCGGAGCTTGTCGACGGGTCGGGGAGCAAGGGCAGCGGCCTTGGCCTGGCGGGCAGTGCGTCTCCGCGACTTCTTGCCGGGCTATACCACACAAGTCAATATTTCAAGCTCATGATGGAATTTTTTCGAGACGGCATCGTCTTCTTCTCGTCGGGGTGTCGCCATACCTGGTCGAAGTGGGTTCGAACCCGGCGCTGCCAATCCTTGCGGAAGTCTGTGTGAGGGGTCAGTCGCTGGAGTCCTTGATCTCGTCGGTTTTCATCGTCGGTGGTGCTCACGGTTCTTGAGAAGCTTCTGGTTGTGCTTGATCGCCTGTGGGAAATCAAGTCAGCGAATGCCTTTGACGGCGATGATGAGCATCGCATTGGGTGCGCCAGTCCATACCATTGTGTCTGCTTGCGATCAAACGTGCTCCGATTGTCGATGGTCGGTCGGGTCGTGAGGCGTGGGAAATTCGGAGAGTTGAGGCTTGTCAAATTCCAAGAAGGGTTTTCGTGCCCTACACGTGCTACGTACTGGTGGGGTTAGGCGAGAGGTGGAAATGGATCGTGTGGGTCACGTGTTGTGCGCTGGGGCACGGCCATCAAATTCATGATTTCACTCATGAGCGGGATATTACTACACCGGGCTCCGGCCAAACTCATTGTGCGGCGCCCGACTCCTTAGTGTGAAGGACTCTATCGTGGTTGAGACCGATTGGGGGCCATGAAGAAGGAGACTTCGGTGACGAGGGCCATAAAGATCAAGAAGCATTTTGCAAACCCCGCGTCATGAAGTCAAGTCTGAGCTACATTCTTGACCCTGACGGCACAACAGTCGATCGGGAAATATGCCCTCGCCGTATATCTCAATCACCTGTCCTTCTCAATGACTTAGACGCCTCCCTTATCAAAGAAACCCGGTAAAGTGTCAACTTTAAGCGTACTTAGGGAGAAGAATTGGCCATTTGCCTACTTTTGCAGCAGTCTAGACCGTGAGCTGTTATCGTCACTAACAAAGCCATCACCGTCACCTCTCATGACGATGCGCATCTGCGACTCCCTCTCAATGTTCGCAGCGGGAGGGAGACAGTATCATGTACCGTTCCCCAAAATTCACCAACAACTTGATGGATGGAGCCTCAAAACTTTCTGCGCGAGAGCAAACCTACAAGGGGAGGTGGTTTTGTAATGGATCGTGGACGTGTTCAGCCCAGGAGGCTGTTGACCGTTGAAGAAGAGGGAGCCGACAAGCTGCTGGCCTTCTAGTGTTTGTCAAGAGCGCTGGACCTGCGTACACTTGGCCATTGGCATGTGATGGCATCCCAACTCTGTCCGTGAATCGGGTTACAAAAGTGCGCATGTGGAAGGAGAGACTCCTTTTGATCTTGCTTGCCTAAGATGAGTGCCGAGCTTTGCTGGAGATGTCATTGATGACAAGGTCGCTCGCATACCATCATCCCAGCAATGCACGGGTTATGTCAATATGCCAGGCATCAGTGCAATATCAGGGACATCTGTGGGTTCGTTGTGAAAGTTTGAGATTGTTGACATAGGTAGTTCAAAGACAGTTAATCGCGGAGGGGTGGAGGTGTAGGTCATCCACAGAGGATGGACTTGTACCCTCTCATTGACAGCGCAAAGCTGTAATCGAACTGAATTACGGTTGATTGATGACGCATGTGCAGTTTATGCAGCACAATTCTTTCCTTGAAGGTTTACATCCACAGATTGAAGCTTCCTCAACACTCCGAACCCACTCTGGAAATTACCTGGCCCATGCACCTGCTCCCCAGCCCCAGGCAGCAGCCCGTCTGCCTAAATCCTCAGGCCCCAACTCCGAGCTCTCTCGCCTATAAAATCATCGTCTCCCTCCCGCCATTTGCTTGTTTTTCTCTTTCTTCTTCATACTTACCTTATTCCGATTAACCCCGCTCAAGAATGGGGGGAATCAGTGTGGAGGGCCTGCATTGCACAGCGCGGAGTCGCTCCACGCTTCATTGTCCTTCGGGGCCATGGGGGGTGTAATTTTTGATTTACCACTTCTTTTCATTATGTGCGTCGCTTTACGTGACGGCATGAAGAAGAGTTCTTCCCGTGATCTTTTGCTGATGCGTTGACCAATCTCCCGTTAAATTGAGCTCCCCTCTGCCGGTACCAGTCGTGAGAAGATTGAGATGGATATTGAAGTTAACATGCGTCCTGTTGACGCAGCTTTGTCCAAAAAGTGATGGTTAGCCAATGTATCTTTCACCGCGCGCCGTTGTAGCACCTGGATGCTACCCTAGTCCATCGAACACCAGCTTGCCAACACCATCCCCTCTCCGCGATGTGCTTGTATCATATGGATCCTTTCCTTGGTCTGCCCAAACAGCTCTGCTCGTCGTGCCTGTCTTCAATACATCTCACGTAGCCATGTATCTCAAAATCTCCCCAATTCCTCCAAGTCAAGCTTCAATCGCCGACCATCCTCACCTCCTCTCACCCGAAGCTACTCCGCACCAATCACAGACCCGCAATTCATGTCCCACGCACCTCGCCCGAAAAATCTCATGACACCACTTCCATCCATCCCGAACCCGCCTCAGGAACCCCACGACGACCGTCAATTCGAACCGTCTGGCACCAACCCCGACACTCCTCCCTCAATTGCCGTTGTCCAGCAACAATGGCCTCCAGGATGGGCCCCAGGAGCGTCAAGGACGCAACCCGCTTCACGTCCACCATCCCCCACGCAACCTCCAAGACGGCCACTGGCGGGTCCGCCGTTGCGCCCAAGGTGCCGCGCATCCCAGGCGAGACGCCCGAGCAGCGCGTGAGGAGGTTGCGGCAGGCGCATCTCGCTGCGCAAAAGGCGCAGATCAGCAAGACGGACAAGTTCATCGACGCCTCGCGGAGGTTCCTCGATGTTGCGCACCGGTGGACCGTCGGAGGCATCGTGATATTCACAGGTACGTCCTTTGCCTGGACCGAGGTGGAAGACTGTCGCTGACAGAGAGGTCGAACTAGCCGTCGCCGGTGTCGTCTCCATCTACTCCGTATGGGACATGCTCCGATACAACCGCGCTCGCCGCGCCGAATGGGTCGAGGCCCAGAAACAACTCGAAGCCGACGAGCTAGCCAGCGCCCGTCTAGCCTACCTCAAGGGTGAGGCCACAGAGGAGCAGATTCTCCTCGTCGAGGAGGCCAACCGCGAGGCCGAGGCCAAGGGCGAGAAGCTACCGCCCCTGCTGGCCGCCCCCTTGCACCGCACACACTTTGAGGAGCACATCAAGCCCGCCCTCGAGGGAAGCAAGGAGGAGGATGAGCCCGCAAAGACGGGAGGCAAGGGTGTCTTGGGTCTCTTTTCCAGCAAGCTCAGCCGTGAGGAGGAGGGCGAGCGGGTGGGCTCGTCACAGGAGCGCCTGGGCTATGAGAGCCTGAGCGAGGAGGACGATGCCACAGGCGTGCGAGACAGCGATATGGTACGCTCAATCGAAGCCAAGGCACAGCAAGCCTGGGAGAAGGAGAAGGAGAACCAGAGGAGGGGCGGCAACCTGGACCAGCTAGGCCTCGAGACAGCGGGAGGCCCAGCCTCTCAGAAGAAGTCCTGGTGGAAGTTTTGGTGAGCCGCGGCAAGAGAATTGGAAAGGCCAACGAAAGACAAGGTAAGGGACCAGAGGGATGGTGTACGTCACACGGTCACAAAAAAGAAGAGTGTATCATATCGTGTAGATTGGCAGTGCATTAGACGGCGTCGGGGGACCATCTTGTATGTACCATCACGGGGAAACAAGCCCTACTTTACCATATCTATTCAAAATACCAAGCGAATGAAAGAGTAAAGACATCAGGCCTTATCAGGTGATTCTCCATCATGTTATGAGCTCGTCAACAGCTCTAAAATTAAGTCTTGTATTGGCGCTATTGCGGTACTGGTATTTCCATCTATACCTCACGATCAACCAGATCGTATTAGTGAATCCTGTCCCCTGTTTCCGTGTTGCCGACTAAACATGTCGACTGAGTAAACGCTACCTGCAAATAACCGCTTGTTCCAGACCTTGACTCCAAAGCCACATACAAAGTAAAGTTGAAAGACCGTATGTCGGTATGTCCGTATCCATAGCCCATCTATAGCAAAGTCCATTAAGAATCTTGACCTTTCAAAAGCCACCAAACGCCTTTACACCCTGCTAGCAAGGGTCGTGTCTGCTCAAAATAGGACCCCCTTTGCTGCATGCATCATATCCCCAATAAAACGATTTCCCTGGCCCAATATTGTGTGCAGTTCTGCCTTGTAGGCGGTGATGCAAGGAGTGTTGGGCTTGGGCGCTGCTTTTTTCCTAGTCATGCCCATAGTCGACGAGTTTTGTGAGTTCACCACAGACTGACCAAGGCGTCGCCGTGCTGCTCGCTGGTCCAAGGGCGCCACATGATCGTTCCACAGTGACGGATTCTCCTTGGGGTCCACGATAATCCTCTGATCCCCCTAGCCAATGATGATGTGGTTGAAGTGTCCAGGAACCTTGAGACGGCACTTTTCGCAATCTGATCGGTATCCTATGCTGAAGCTCTTCTTCATGCCGGGCTGCCACGTCCAGTTGTTAATCGTGTGTCGGTTACGGATGTGATTCCTCCGAGGTGAGGGAGTTGTGGGATCGCCCTCGGCATCACCTGACTGAGCTGAAGGAGCCTCGACGTCCATCATCGCGTTAGGGTGCTCCATCTCGTGGCAAGGCGAAGACTCGATAGGCAGATTGGGATGCTCCATGTCCGGTGTGGGGTTGCCCTGGGCGCTGATGTCAAACTCCATGACGGTAGGTGTGATGGGTTGGCCGCCCATGGAGTCGTCGCACTCGGAAATGGGGGAGGGGAGACGTCGGTTGTTCTGGACGGCTTGCCAGCCCGAGGCCATGGTACGAGGAACGCACTGATCATCAGTGAAATCTGTCGGCTGATGACCGAGATTCACAACGCCGTTCATAGTAGTCACAGTCGGGCCAGGTCCTGCCCACTCACACTGCTGGCCTCTAACCTGCGCAGCAAAGCTGGGTTGAATTGGAGTAGGCATACGCCCATTGGTGTTGTCAGACTCGGAGCCGACGGGACCGAATTGGCCCTGCTGCTGGAGGGAGGCTTGCATCAGAGCCATATCGGCGTATGATTGAGATTGCGGCATGCCCGTTGACAAAGACCACTGCGAGAAATTGTGCTGCGAGTACTGCTCGTCGGAGTCGGAGCTCTGGGGTGTGATGGCTGAAGAGGGGAGCCATTGCTGCGAGACCCGGGGAGAGGTGCGGAGAGGGAGACACTGGACTCGTTTCTGTGCAATTGTCAGTTCTCAAGCTCCGAAAGGACGTCGGACAGGATCAAATGAAGCAAACTCACGTTTCGGTGCTCGCCGAAACTTGTTGAGCCATTGCCATTGGCGAGCTCCTCCTCCTCACGGGCCCGTTTCCGCTGGTCGATTCCAGATTCAACGGCAAACATGCTGGGCTGGTCTTGACGGTATTTGCTGCAGAAAGAACCTGTCCAACCGAAAAAGACTGGAGAAAAAACCGAGCAGGCGGATCAAGTGATGTCGACACTGCTGTCGGACCCTGCGTGTTAATGCAGGTGGAGCAGGCGAAGGAGGGAAAAGTCCCTTGGGAAACCGTATCGCGGGGGTATCCGACGCAAGCGATGTAGTAGCGTGATGTGATGCTCAAGTCGAGTACGAGACGGCTTTGGCGTGAGATTATGTATGCAGCAGACGTCTTTCAAAGAGTGGGAAAAAAGTGAAGGTGTTGGGCTGAGCTGAAGAGAGTTGAGTTGGCGTAAGAGAGTCGTTAGAGGTGAGTTCACGAGAAAGGTGGCGGCCCGTGGTCGGCGAAGGAACCTGGAAGGCACGGGTGGTGGACCACAGGCTGTGAGGGGGAAGGAACCTGGAACGCAGGCAGGCAGCCGGCGGGCGGAGGCGTATGGGCGGAGGCTGGGCTGGGGCGGAGCGCCGGCTTTGACTTTTTTGCAGGCGGGCGGGAAAAGCGAGAGCGACAGAGATGAAAAGGAGATTAATAAGAGAATGAGTGAGACAAGAGAAAGAGGATGCTCTGAAATGTCTTGCAAGTGCAGAGGGTCGGTTGTTGGTATCTGCAGCCCTTTGTAGATCGGCTGGCGAGTGTAAACAATAGGTAGCGCAAAAAGGAGGACGATGAATAAGGACCGACGAATTAAGTATTAAAGAACGAACGATAGTGACAACCGTGAATACTGTGAATAGCCTAGTAAGGCTCGCAAGAAACTAAATGGACGATGAATTACAAAGGTTCACTGTTGAATGGAATATGAGAAAAGGGGGCCGTTTGCTTGAGTGTGTGGTGCATGTGTGTGTGTGGATGGAAGAATCAAGACGGCATGGTAGAGAGTTTGTATGGAGCCCAGCCATGGCACGTCTCGTCTCGCACCAGACGATCCGATTCCGTTTATTTGTTCATGCTAGGGCCCTCGAGTCAAGGCAAGGCAAGTCGTGGGGTCGCCGAGAACCCGAGCGTTTGCCCTTCCAAGGGCATGGATCTTGGGTGCTGTAGGTAATCATGCTCTGCCTCCCCGTTAGGTCATGGGTTTTCCCAGGGTCTGTCATGCCCATCATCCATCACGAGAATCGGCGGGCTCAGTGGACAGCCCCGGGGCACACGGACCATGAGATCCGGACCGTGGCCAAGAGTGCGCTAGGCTGTTCGCTCAGACACGACGCGGTTCACCATGTTTGAAAAGAGTTGAGAGTTGTCAATCCTTTTGACTGATCTTGTGCGTTGGGTTTCAGTTCTGTTTTGCTTGGTTGGCTGTGGTTTCAGCAGAGCCCAAGTTCTTCTGAGACGTCACAAACGACACGGCATTGGTGTCAGTGTCTTAGACAAGGGAAGGGCCATTTTGGTTGATTTCCTTGGCTGTTCCACCGTTGGATATAGGGTAGCGTCGTCTGCACAAAAGTTGGTGACAGACTCACCTCGTAAGTAGTAGGAAAAAAACATGGTCGCCACCATCTGGGCTTGTGGTGCAAGACTGATGGCTTTGGGTGGTCTCTAGGAGCTTTCGTTAGGCGAGTTACAGAGTCCGTGATGCTCAACAACCCCCTTTTGTTGGTGACACCACATTCCTGGTGCCACGAAGGGATCCTCAAGATCTGAGCGCAAAGAGATTTTACGAGCAGCCACGATACCGCGTCGCCGTGGCATAATATCCTTCTGCATACCGACGTCACAGAGACGCATTGCCCTTTTTGCCATCTTGGAGATGTGACTCCTATCAGTGCAAAATGAGGGAAGAGAGCACAGCGTTTTGTCCAAGACTTGGACCTGTTCACGTTTGTTTCTGAGAGGCGTCAATTGGTGTGATGCTCAAAGTGGTGGTGCTGAGCACTAAGCTTCCAGTCCCAACTAGTGTGCCTCGGGGAGGGACCCTGAACCTCCAAACAGAGACATGGCCCCGTTCATACAGCAGTCTCCGCAAGCCCGAGCCGTCAATTCTCAACTACGGAGGCAGCTCCCAAAAGT
>SSHR01002579.1:0-12948 GCA_006518225.1 Fusarium neocosmosporiellum
ATAATAAACCTAACTTTAAAGTATTAGTTATTTTAGTCTTAGCTTTAATTTTATAAAATCTTTTAAACATATTATAATTTAAGGTATAAATACTAAAAAATGTTAAAGTGTTATATATACTTATTTATTATGCAAGCTTATTATATATATTACTGCCTTTATAAGTAATAAAGTCTTTAATTTCTAGGTATTAAATTAAGAAAAGTAGGGGAGTTATATACTATAGCCTTATATCGCTTAAGAAGATATACCTAATATACTAATCTATGTGATTTCTGTCGAATAGCTCGTATGGCACAAAGATAAACCTCAACGTGTGTTGTGTTATGTGTTCTCTGTAGAGGCTATCTCCAAGGCTGGTTCGACACGTATGCCTTTTATCCCTTCCTAATTAGACTTTAGCCTCGCCGACCGGTTGCCGATGTGGCACCGTCGGTCCCGTGACCTTCCTGCGCCAAAGGCTTCCACATGGTCCAATTCAACAATTTCACTCTACCCAAGTCCACACACTCACAGCGAGGAAATCAAGAAGTAACGCGAAACTAGCGCCTAGGAGTGTCCGACTTCCGATACTATCCGACTTCTAATGTTAGTACAATGACGTTACGAAATTCACTATTATCCCTTCGACTGCCATAAGGCTCCAAATATGTACTGATCCACAGAAAGATTAGTCAATCCAATTGGAAAATCTTCCATCCGCAATGCACTAATACGGATTGGGCATGGCCAATTCGTTATAAATTTGGAGCCTTACGGCAGTCGAAGAGTTATTGAAATTCCTAATCGATCTCGTGATCTTATTTCCACGTTCATTGAAAGTTCATTGGAAGATCTTGTTTGGGCCTAACCACCGAACAACGATGAGCGATACACGAGTCGTCTCTGCCGACCAGGACAAAGCTTTGCGACTCCTCGACGCCCAAAACAAAGCGCTGGCTCTGTTCAATGAGATCGAGGAAGATTTGCTGCGCAAAGGGGTCAGCGAGAAGCAGTTAAGCGACGAGATTCACCACCTCGGGAAAGTTCGCTATGGAATCAAAACACATTGGCACAAAAGAGTCGTCCGAAGCGGTCCGAACACTCTAAAACCCTACTCAGAGAGCCTCACTGATCGCATCATTGAGGGTGACGACATTCTTTTCGTCGACCTTGGGCCGCTATTCGAAACCTGGGAGGCTGACTTTGGCCGCACTTACGTACTGGGAAACGATCCAATCAAGTTGAAACTTCGCGACGACCTTCACATCATCTGGCGCAAAGTGAAGGAGGCGTTCTGGGAGAACAGCAAAATGACGGGAGACGAGCTATATGCGATAGCAAGCCGCGAAGCAAAACAAGCTGGCTACGTCTTCGGAGCTGAGATTGCTGGACATCTGGTGGGATCCTTCCCTCATGAGCGCATACCGCGTGACAAGGTTAGCTTATATGTCATGCCGGGGAACACACAACGCATGATACAGAAGGGAAAGGATGGATTGCAACGGCACTGGATCCTGGAAATTCATCTTCACGACTACAAAAGGGGGTTTGGAGGCTTCATGGAGCAACTACTCACAATTAATGAAGAAGGCGTTCCGGTAAGCAACTGCACACGAATAGAACCACAAAGGGTCTACGCCGGCCACTAGCGACTGATCATTTCTAGGTATCAGAGCACTTTGCCTCGAGGAAGGGCATGACGGTGGTTTCTATGCCCGCTTTAACCAGGATGCAATTAATCTGCTCTTTGATGCTTGTTGCACTCTTGATATGGGCTTCGATCAGTTTCTCACATTAGACTTGCTCACTACCTTATCCTCCTCCTGTGCGGGTCTTGCCTGAGTAGTATAGCAGAAAGAATGGACGTTCCCTTCCTTGACATGACGAAAGGTTGCACGGCGGCTTCAAAACAGTGTCGAAAGGCTCCATTGCCCTGTAGATGATCAGCTTTTGCAAGCTTCCATTGACTCCAAGAGGGAGATAGTGCAGACGTGATAGTTCAAACAATATAAATTACTATTGATGAAGAGCTGCAAATCTTGCCAAGGCTGACCCGCGCGCTTTGATCGCACCGAAGGTCAGCTTCAGTTGGTCGCACGCGGCTACGTGGCTGGTGAGTAGCCCGCGACTGCGGTCGGTACCTCCAAGTCAGAAAATTCAATTGCAGCTGCGATGTTGACTCCTCCGTACCCTACAATAGAACTGGTGATAACAACACTTTTGTGGGGTGCCTCTTCTCGGAGGTTGAGAGTGTGCAACATTGGGTGTAGCCAGAAGAGATTAAATTAAAGTTTACTTCCTCTATCTAAAGGAGNNCCTTGCCCCACTTCTAACACCTCTCCCACTTCACGAGGCTCGGCATCACGTGAGTTGATATATCCCTTCGGTGCCAGAGGACCGTGTGGAGACACACACTTGGAAGCCAACAACCAATCACATGCTAAGAAATATCAGGATACATAAAGTTGCTAGCATTTTCAGCTGTTTCATATGTACTGCCAGCTTAAGTCTATACATATAGTTACATCTAAAGCAGCAGTCATTCTGCTGTGAATGCTGTTACACAATTGTATTGCCATATCTGTGGCGCAGCACTGTCTCCATAAGGTCCTCCGGCATCAAAGGGGTATGGCGGCTTTGACAGGCTGGAGTCGATTGGTATCTAGAACACGGAAAAGCCCGCAGCAAAGCGATTGGCGGCAATTACGTTTCTGGGGGTGGGGCGAAGCAAGCGCACGGCCCTTCGCAAAACTACCGAATTCGGTAAGTCTGGAAAGTAATGTGTCCTCCGGACGAGAAACTGCTCAATTTAGCAGTCTTCCGAGACTTCTCAGTACTAGATCCTACGAACGCCTCGTGCGGGGTCTATGTCACCGTCTCTTGGCTTTTGCGGTTTGTTACACGGTCCTTCGCAAAGCATACGGATCTAGTAACAACTGTAAATTTGTGTCTTCTCAATAGGTCGGACTCGGTAGGACCCTTGATCCTGGCGGATGGTAGTCACTAGGAGGTACGCTTAATCTTCACTACTATCTCGTAGCACTCACTATCATTCCGCAGCCACCAGTTATCTCTTGGCAATTACCCCGCTACACCCAAAACATCGGTCATGTGAGCCAACGTACCCGGATGTGAATTTATGCTTCAAACCTTAAATTCACATCCGCCAGCTTTGTGCATGCAAAGTAGGCGACATCCCTGAGCATAGCATACGATCAAGTTGACTTGGCTGTGTATATATCTTGCTGTGCCTCGCATTCTTCCAGCGACGTGATAATCACACACTTCTCTTATTCCTCATCCTTCATCAATTTCACTCCAAAATGTCGGACCATCGCGTGGTCCCTGGGACAGTTTATCTGGTAGATGTCCAGCACATCTCGTACTCTAAACATACCGACGACGGCGATATCGTGCTTGTTCCTATGCCTACCGATGATCCTGAGGATCCGCTCAACTGGTCGAGGCGGCGCAAATTGCTCTCGGTCACCTGTATGGCAGTCTATATGGTCATGGTTGGCTTATCGTGCTCATTGGTATATTCTATCATCGTTCCTGTGGCTGAAGACACCGGTCTTTCCGTAGCAGGTAAGTGACTTTGCTATCACAAGTTACCCTAGCAGATCACTAATCCCGTTGTTCAGATCTCAACGCAGGTACCGGGTACAGCTACCTGGCTTTCGGATGGGGCTGTCTGTTATGGCAGCCAGCGGCCAAACAGTTCGGGAAGAGACCTATCTATCTTATCTCGCTGCTGCTGACTATCGGTGTTACGATTGCCGTCCCCTACGCACTCAGCCCTGGCGCGTGGATGGCTATGAAGATTCTAGGAGGTCTAGCGGGCGGCCCTCTAGAATGTCTGGGAGAGATCTCTATTGCAGACGTGTTCTGTGCGCATGAGCGAGGAAAATTCATGGCTATCTATGCGTTCGTACTCTTCGCAGCCGGCTTCCTGGCTCCGATCCTCGCCGGGTTCATCAACGATGGAATGGGCTGGCGCTGGGCTCAGGTATGTCGATATATCGTCTCGGAGAATTTACAGAAGCTGACTATTTGCTAGTACTGGGGAGCTATATGGTTGGCTATCGGTTTCTTATTTTGCTTCTTTTTCATGGAGGAAACAAACTTCACGCGAACATCCGTACTCGTGACTGAAGAGACGAAGAATGAAATTGGATCGAAGACAACTGCATACGACGAGGCGAACCGCATGAACGATACAGACAAGCCGAACCATATGGACGACACAAAAGGCGAAAGTGTTCAACCGACCACGCAGAACGATCTCTCTAACGGCACTATGACTTGGCCTCGAAAGACATATCTCCAGAAGCTGAAAATGTTCGATAATGTGCAGCCAATCCACCATTTCTGGTCAATGGTCTTACGCCCCCTACGCCTACTATCTTATCCCGTCATCGCCTACTGTGGCTTCTCATACGGATGCTCGCTTATCTGGTATTCTGTGCTCAACGGTACAGCATCTGTTGTCTTGAGCTCCCCGCCATATAACTTCAGCGCGTAAGGTGCCATTTGAAAATTTTCACAAGTCCAACAAGCTAATCAGAGTTAGATCCTACGTCGGACTCACCTATATTTCCCCCATGATCGGTGTTGGCGTCGGCAGTCTGATCGCTGGCAACTTTGGCGACGTTGTTGTCATCTGGCTCGCTCGCCGTAACAAAGGAATATGGCACTCGGAATATCGGCAGTGGCTGAACGTTATTATGGTCGTCCTTCTCCCTGGCTCTCTTCTCCTCTGGGGCCTCGGGGCAGAACATGGAATACACTGGTTTGGTCTGATCTTCGCTATGGGACTCATCGGGTGTTGTATTGCTATGGGAGCACATCTTTCGCTCTCTTACTGCATTGACACCTATACGGATTTCGGCGCCGACGCCGTGGTCGCTACGATGTGTATCAGGAACACTATGGGCTTCGCGATAGGTTATGGCATCACACCGTGGACCGAGAACTTGGGATACCAGAACGCCTTCCTGGTCGCAGCAGCTGCTGGTCTTCTTCAGGTCCTCACATTCCTGATAATGGTAAAGTGGGGTCCCCAGATCAGGGAGCGCTCAACTGACCGTTACCGCCGTGACGTGAACAGGGCGACAGAGTTAGGGATTACTCATTGATCTGACATATTACTCCTACCCGGTGGGCCTGCGACGATGAATGGGGCGGTTTTGTCGACGGAATGGTAATGAAAGCTCATGAATTCAGATCGACTCAAGATGCTGCAATCGCTTTGCTTAAGTAGTTCTACCAGACTCCGTACCACGTACAATATGATTTGCAGCGTAGAAGCCTTTTCCACTCAGTCCGCAACACCACTTAATTCCCAAGCGTCGCAAGCTGTCACATTCTAGCTGCCTGCTAGGCAACAGAGATCTGCCTGCTAGGCAGCCGTGGCTGCCTGTTCAACAGACCGGACTTCGCTCCTTCAGCAAGCTGTTATTTTGTCTATAAAAGACCTTCCTTTTTTCCCACAGATTAGTTAGAAATCAAGAGAGCTTCTATGACTCGAAGTGGATCCCTGAATATAACACAAGCATAACGTATGAGGCGAACGCAACCAACAGGGTCGTCGAAGCACGGATCTCAACACCAGATATCGAAGTCCACGCCTGCTACCATAGGGCTACGTATTTCCATGGGATTGGTATCCCTTTAGTGAGCTTGAATTCAATGATTGTGTACGAATGTAGTCGCAGTGGGGTAGTATGGCCGAAGGTCGAGCGCCATGCGAGCTCTCTGCTGCATAGCGATGCTCAGTAGGCATTGTCGCCACGGCACTGACGGCGGACATGCTGTACCTTATGGCAAGGCAGCGTTGCCCACGAGCTGCACAAGCCCTTCCCCAGACGAGGCAGGATCCTAGGAGACTTGCTGCGTGCGCGACTCGTGCTGCGAGCGTAAGGCCACAGTCCCATCGCGTTCCATGACACCAGGGAAGCCGACGCCAGCGTACCTTAGCAGGGCGGAGAAGCACCAACGCCGCGGCTCGAAGCGAAGATGCTTGTTAGTGTCGGATACGAGGGTGGTAAGTCAAGATGAATGATGATTTCAAGATGGAGAAGAACAGATTATTGATTGACTCATCTCTGTCCCCTCGTCTTCTTCCTTCTTCGTCCTCATTATATTTGACGAGGAGAGGCTACGATACTTGACCTGCCGAACCTGCAACAGATCTGTAACACCCCTCTGACTCTTGTGGTGCACTCGTGTGACAATCTGGGTAGAGGCAGGTTCAGGTCAGGGCTGCGGTCAATTCAATTTTTACCAATTCAAGTTCAAACAAACCAATTCAAGCCGCGAAAAATTCAAGCAAGGCAATTCAAGTCATATACCTCAATAATTGCAATTTATTCAAGTTAGATAGGGATTTTGGTGGTTATATGGTTATTATATGTAAAGTGACCATTTTCCGAGGTCTTCGCATTTGACTACCCTATGATAATGAACTCTGCTTAGTCAGCAGGCCAAAAAGGGCTTAGCGCAGGCCAGTCGCGTCGCGTGCCCACCCTCGCGATATCCCTACCCGGCTTCCTTCCTTCCTTCACATCATATAACTTCCTTCCTATAAGCTCTAATAACCTGGTTTTTTTAACCCCTTAGGCGCCTTTTTTCGCCATCTTCGTCTTCATCATCATTTTCGCAGCCCTTTATAGTCCATTCGTGGTTAAACCACGTTGCAGAAAGAGGGCCCGGTACATCTATATCTCTATCAAAGTAATTCGCAGCAGTAATTTAATATAAGGGACTTAGGGCTTGCGAAGATAACTTCGATTATGATACTTGGCACTCCTTTTGACGATGAAAATGACGATCTTTTCCTCTTATAAGCTTTTTCCCTCGCTCCTATGCCATCAAGAACTCCTTCCTCGACTCCTAGCCCGCCTAGCCCCCTACGATTGCCATCCGCCCCCAAATCCATCGCTACGCAGCTTAAAGACTTTAACATCGATAACGCAAGTTATCTAATTATCGATACCCTCCCTCGCATACGAATCGGCCGTCAGACCTTCTTCTTGTACACCTGGCTGCATCGCCGCTCGAAGCTACGGTCCTTCATTATGGACTACGGCTACGGACTTATCGAAGTCACCGGCAACACCCTCGGCGACCCCTTTTGGGCCTACAAGCTCTATGACCAATAGAAAAGGTGCCAAAACGGCCTTTTCGGCCTCAAAGCTACGTCGGCTGCGATCTCCTACCTTAAGGCACAGCATAAAGTCACAAAGCAAGGCACGCCCGAGGCTACTTCGTCGGCTGCTTCCGTAGCCCTCGCCGCCTTACAGTCTCACGCTAAACCCCCTCCGCTAACTACGAAAGCCGCCGTTGAAGCCTTTAGGGTCAGTCTAATTAATTAGATCGTCGAATCAAATATCCCTCTCAATGCCGTTAGGCATGAGACCTTCCAACACCTTCTAATGACCCCTCCCGATATTATTAAAGCCACCCTTCTAAGCTATTATAAGACTATAAAGCAATGGGTTATAGATGACTTTAAGAAGGGTCAATAATTGATAAAAAACCAGCTTTTAGAGTCAAAGTTAATGATTCATATTAGCTTCGATGGGTGGACTTCCCTAGGGCAGCATGGTCTCCTAGGGGTCATTAGTTACTTTAATAACTTGACTAGTCAACCGAAGGATAAGCTACTGGCCTTGAAGCGGATAACTGGCCCTCATTTAGGCGCTAATATAGCTCCTTTGGTCGCAGAAGTCCTTACTAACTTTGACGTCTAAAATCTCGGCTTTTTTACACTAGATAACGCCTCCGTCAACGATACGTGCCTTCAGGTCCTCTTCACTGATTTCCTTCATTGCCTTCTACGGCCGCCCGCCTTCGCCGACGTCACAACGGTCCGCTTGCGCTGCTAGGGTCATATCATCAACCTTGCCGCCAAAGCCTTCCTCGAGCCCACAGAGCAGCCACGATTGGGGATTCCCGGCGATGAGGATGTCATATGGCTTAGCCCCTCAGAAAGGGAGCATTTAGCTAGGTGGCTATACATTGGGCCGGTAGCTAAGCTTATAGAGATAATATCCTTTATCCGCCGGTCTCCATAGCGCCGAGAAGCCTTTTCTCTTTAGGTTGCTGGCATCATCTCTTCTGCCGATAAAGATAGCCCTCTCTTCCTCGCCCACCGCAACTTATAGCTATATACGAATAACGCTACACATTGGAATTCGACTTTTTAAATGATTAAACGGGCCCTTCGTCTAAAGGAGCCGCTGCAGCTATGGATAGGGGCCAACTCGATAGAGAAGGAAGACCAGCGCCTACCAGCCGAGAAGCGACTAACCCTCGAAGATTAGAAGGTGCTGCAGGAGATCGTTAATCTTCTTCGCCCCTTCCAAGAGGAGACTATGCGCTTCCAATCCCGGTCTCCCGGCTATATTAGGTGGATACTATAGAGCCTTTTTCGCCTTATTGCTCACTTCAAAGCAGAAAGAGATCGCCGATCTCCTAGCCACGCTGCCGACCCCGAAGAAAGCCGCCGACCGGCCCATACGATCATTCAACCTCGCCGACTTACCGACTGTGAGGTCGAGTGGCAGCAGTCACAGCCAAGGAGTCATAGTCAGGCTTCTACCTTCGCTGCCGCTGCTAAGTATGACCTTAGCAGTGATGCAAGAGAATACCTATGCCTTTGCTGCCAGGTAGCCCTCAATCAGCTAGAGCGTTACAAGGAGTTACTCAACCAAACACCTATCTATTGGGCAGCTGCTATCCTACATCCGGCCTTATGCTCCCGCTTCGTCAGTCGTGCCGTGCCTACGAAGGCAGACTACATCCTTAGCGGCTTTGAAGACTTCTACTATAGCGGTTAGGCTGTCAAGGACCCTATGACACACGATAGTACGCCTGACGAGCCTAGCCAGCGGGAGGGTCAGTTGCCTAACCTTCTGCCCAGGGATTTCTATGAGAATCCCGGCGACGGAGATGGGCCTGCTGTATTGGAATTAAAGTCATGGCTGGGAAGGCATCCTAAGCCTACCCAAGACCCAATCGCCTTCTGGCAACGGCAACAACAGGCTTTCCCTAGGCTATCTCAAATGGCGCTTGATATCTTATCAATACCTTCAATGTCGGCAGAATGTGAGCGTATTTTTAGCAAGGCAAAGCTGACTATGGGGCCACAACGGCAGAGTCTAATTGATGAGACTTTGGAGGCTATAGAGTGTTTAAAAAGCTGGAGGGAAGACACGTGACTTTTCAATTCAATCTTCTCAATTCAATTCAAAAAATACCTTCACAACTCAAGTCCGACCCTTCGTAACTCAAGTCTCTCAAAATCCTGCTTGAACTTGAATTGACCGCAGCCCTGTATGGCTTTCCCTCTATAGTAAAACGATAGGTTGCCTTATCTTGTGCCAGTATAGTAAAGCATTTGTGCGAGAAGATAACAATGCCATGCATATGATCGTGTCACCCGCACGCTGACGTAGCATTCCGATCCTATATCGATTCATCTAGCACCCAACCCAGCAGTCAGGCAGATTTATAGGCAGCGAATCTAGAGTGTTATTTTCTCGAGCTTGCAGAAGCTTAAGATACGCTATTATATGGGTCATCGTCGTCTGCGTAAGAGAGGTTATCACCCCGTCAGACTTTATGCTATAAGAATATTGGTTTCAACTTGGTGTTAGCCCATCGGCACTAGAGTATTCCAGACCATGAACTAGTCTCGGGACCTTTTGGCGTTGGGTGACGCTGGTAACTTTCCAATACCGAGAGAGAACTTCTAGAAGTGATGAATCTATTTGCGGTAGACTTTAAGAGTCCTGTATCATGTTCACGACAGCTATGGCATGTCATTGCTCGTCATATAGGTTTTTCAACCAGAGACCCAGTCCAGTCACGCATCACGACCCGCTCAACGGCCGAGGACGATTAACAAAAATCTTTTTTCCTTGCACTTTCAGGAAATATAGCATTCAAGGGCGAAGATTCAAGGGCGAAAGGACCCAGGGATCTAACCTATGCTTTAACTCAAATACACCAAGCCACCAAGGAAGTCCTGACAGCATTATGATGCGCGAAAACAGGTTGACATATCACGAGATTACATCGCAAAGAGCTTGTAACCCTGGCGTTGACAAGAATGAGATGAAAGGCGGCCACTGAGGGCATCTGAGAGAGGATGTGGTGACATCATCATTATGCATTTAACTAACCTTCCCTTCAATTGCGGGGAATCGCACCAATAAACTTGCTGGAGTGCCTCATTGCAGACACCAAATAACTCCAGACCTCCATCATTAGCCTGCGAGAAATCGTTGATATCAAGCTATCGTTCCGTGATCATTAAGGTGGCTTTTCCTCTACCGCCATCCTGCTCTATGCCACGATATAGAAGGCCCTGGCTTGCTCCCTCTAGCACAACTTGCCACCGCTGGACACGAAGAACAGCAGATCATGGGCCCTGGCAACAATAACATGGACCACGTTCGCCAGAAGTAAGTGCCCGTTCATTTTGAAGTCTGGGTCTAACCGAGAAAAGGCTCGCTGATGCTGAGATTATTCCAACTGTCATTGATGATTTCACTCCCGTCCTCGGCCTTAGCGCCGACTGGAAATCCGTCTCGGCCTCACTCGGGAATACCCTCAATCCTGCAGACCTCCAATCGTCTCCATCGGTTCATCTTTATAAACCCGAGTCTCAGTTGCATTCTGATATCAAGGTCGCATCGGGTATGACCTTTGTACTCACCTTGACTGACCCCGACGCGCCATCGCGCGATAACCCCAAATGGTCCGAATTCTGCCACTGGATTGCCAAAGCAGTTTCGCTCTCCTCCTCTTCCGAAGCCTCTAGTCATCATCTTAAAGATGTGATAGAGTATAAGCCTCCGGGGCCGCCACCGAAGACTGGAAAGCACCGCTACATCTTTCTGGTGTTTGTACCCGCCAATGGAACCACTGACAAGCTTCATCTTACGAAGCCTGAGGGTCGGAAGCACTGGGGCTCAGATCATGCAGGGCATGGTGTCCGTGAGTGGGCACATGAGAACGGGCTTATTCCCGTCGGTAAGTTAAGCTGATCCCGGATATCGATAACGTAAACTGACGGGCGACAGCGGCCAATTTCATCTATGCGCAGAACGATAACTAGTAATGCAAGCATTTTGAGACGTTAGGCATTCAATTTATAATAGCTTTCAGAAGTTAACGGCCTGATTAGT
Source organism: Fusarium neocosmosporiellum (assembly GCA_006518225.1). Taxonomy (NCBI): domain Eukaryota; kingdom Fungi; phylum Ascomycota; class Sordariomycetes; order Hypocreales; family Nectriaceae; genus Fusarium; species Fusarium neocosmosporiellum. The sequence continues at coordinate 11,181 of SSHR01002579.1, forward strand.
GTCAATATGAACAGCACCGAGGTCACAATCTGAGGCATGGCTAGAATGGGATAATCGAGACAAGCGGACGAGATAAGGTATTTGATGGGTCGAGTGAACCGCAGTTCAGACAGAAACATTGTGGAATCATGAGTTGTCCCCTTCGTTAAATGTAATGTTGGTCTTCCCGCCCCTCATCTGCACACCCGAAGCGACGTTCTTCCCAGATATAGGCCTACGAAATACTGGGCCGATGCCGGGTGCGATATTTTGGCGATGAGCACGTGTTTATCTCAGATGACTTCTTTCGTATGGACAGATGCGGTCTGGTGTTCCGGGGGCCGAAGCTTGTCGTTAACGACAATTGGAGGTGAAGGTAAAATTTGCGACCTGTTTCACATGTATTTCAGATTCACGGCTGCTGACGCTCGAGGCTGCCGCAGGGAGGCATGCGGCGGCCCTTTTTCCTGAAGGCAAGGTAATAATAGCCTTGGCTTCGGGCGACGAGACGGGGATAGCGCTGGGATGCAAAAAGGGTGCACATAATCAGGCACTCGAGCTTAAGAAGGAAGTAGTTTTAAAGTATATCTAAGCTAGAAATACCTGACATCTATGCCTTGCGCCGGTGAACCCCTACTCAAGAATTTAAATCGAGAACTTAACCGCAAGTTACGATGGACTCTGGCTGAGTCCATAGAAACTCCCACCAAAAGAAATAGTGGGGCGTTGAAGACGGGGGCGGAGGCCGTAGAGGTTTTAGCCCAAAAATAAACCAGACCGGTACCAAAAGAATGTTGAGATCCATTGTTTGACGGATCAACGGCTATTCCGATCCATTGGTGGCTGGGATGTGGATCTCGTCTTGTCTATACAACACATGCTCATTTCAACATGCCTCCCCGCTCGACCTCTCTGCAATCCATAGACCCACTGCAGACCAGCCATGCGCGTGCCATTTTCTTGCTCCCTTCGCCGCGCTTTCGATCCCTTTATACCCCCAATCATCATATTTCTGGGGTCGGTCTTTGGCATTTACACCTTTGTCCACCTCCTCTTTGTCGAGCGAAAGCCCAGCTTCGCGTTCAACCTCCAGCGCTGGAGCGATGAGAATTCTGCGCGGCTCTTGCGGGTTTTGGGACCGATACTTGTCAAGGAGGGTCTTCTTGTGGTGCCACAACTTGTAAAGCAAGCCGATGGGATAGTCATCGATGTGGGGTGGGTAGACTTCAAAGTTGCGGGTGCCAGTGGAATAAATTAAGAGTAACTGACTTGTCTGAGAGCAGACCTGGCACTGGACAGAACCTGAGGCATTTCGACCGCCAACGAGTTACTAAACTCTTTCTCATCGAGCCAAATGAAATTATTCATGCAGAATTAAAGGTGAATTTAAAGAAGGCTGGCCTAAGCGAAATCTCCACTATACTCCGTTTGTAATCTTGCATCTGTTTAATTGCTTCCTAGCTGACGATTCATAGCTTGTGGCGTCCAAGATGCCTCTGCTCTGGAGTCCTACGGCCTTTTCCACTGGACTGTAGATACTATTGTTACTGTCAACGTTCTCTGCTGTGTTCCAGCTGAAAAGTCAACGTACGAGTCTCTTTACAGTCTCCTCAAACCTGGCGGCCAATGGCTCGTCTATGAACACGTTATTGCGGAGCCGCAATATAGGGACTCACGTCTGTTTCAGAACGTTTATGAGACTTTGTGGCCTTTCTTCTTGGGTGGTTGTAACATCAACCGGGATACGCCTGAGGCTTTGAAGAGAGCTGGGAGCTGGGAGAAGGTGGAC